>JABTTQ020001998.1:0-179482 GCA_016081115.2 Rehmannia glutinosa
TTCATCTTTTACATTAATCTCTTGATTTCAAATATTTTATATGTTTATAGAGATCATGTTTTATCGATCAAATAAAACCTACAAACTTCTTCTCAGAATTTTCCTTTTTATTTGGATTTTTAAGCCTTATGCTCAAAAGCTCGATAAATCGATTAAAATGCGCACTTTGAAATATTTTTATGATGTTTTTATCGTCTTCAACAATCTTTTTGATGATTCCAAATGGGAAGAAACATGAAATAAGCTCATCGACTCAAGCTAGAAAAACTCGCGAAAAAAGCTATAAGTTGTGGATGAAAAAGCCAAAAGCTGAGGATGAAACTTAGTCAATGGATGTATAATGGACTTTTTACATATGACTAATGATTTCTTTTTGTGAGAGGAGTTTCTAAGCTCTTGAAATTTAAGCTCAAATTGCAAAAAGCTAAGGTTTTAGCTTTTAGTTATTTGCTCCTATGACTACTCTTGATTTGCATGTTGATAGGGAGCTTTTACAAAATGTTTTGAAAATCTTTACTCCCTTACTTATGATTCTTATGCATGAAAAGTGTCGCTCAAAATGGATAGTTATTTTTTTGGAAAACTTGTTTTGTTTTCAAAATCGACCTCTTAAAATTATTTTGGTTTGTAATCATCAAAAGGGAGTTTGTTAGATAAATATTTTTATCGTAATTTTGATGATTTTATATAAGCTGAATTCTTCACCAAAACAATGTCCCTAAATGTTGTCCAAATACTCTAATTGGTTTAAATTATTTTTACAAATTTTTCGTGAGTATTTCTTGAAGTTTATTGTTGACAAAAATTGGACAACATACATTTTCATGGTCAATCGGTTGCCCTCCTGCCTGGAAGTTTGATTTAAAATAGAAACGAGATGAGATGGGAAAACATGGGAGGTCGACTGGTGCCAGGAGTCACATTTTTGCATCAAACTCTCTGTCTCTCAATATTGGGGTGTTGGAGCCGAGGTCCAACAAGGGACCGAATGGTCAAACCCCTGGTCGATCGACCGAAAGCACTCCTTGACCCGATCCACCAAGTCATTTTCAAGTTATATTCGCATTTTCTTATTAGAGGTCAATTGGTCGACCTAAGGTTTTACTGAAGAAACTATCCGTTCTTGCAACAACGACTTTTCATGATTTTAAAGTTAATTTCTATCGACTATAATCTCCATTTGATTTGGAATGTTTCTGATTTCAATCTCCAAGGAGGAGCCTATGTCCGAAAATCAAATCAAAGACCTCTCCAATAAATACATGAAGGATTGAAGCAACAAGACACAACAACACAAGCAATACAAACACAAGAAAGCGTCTTGTTCTTCACTTTCATATTCTTGTTGTGTTTAGCTTTAAGTCTTTCACTTGTACTTCAAAGTTGTATACTTCATTTGAGTTGTAATCTTGAATTGTTTTCAATCATCCAAAACAAGACATTCTTGTCGAGTGTTCTTGTGGTAAGAGCACACTTCGGTGATTTTAAGTTTTGCGAGAATGTGGTACTCTTCATTGGTGTAAGAATATTGTGGTAATCTTCGTAGGTGTTGTAAGAAGAGTGAGGTGCTCTTCAAGGTCAAAGTGTAATAGTTTGGTATCTATTAATAAAATTATTTTTCTTTTTCGAAATCCACTCGGATATTTCATGGTAGTAGAGGATTAGGCCCTAGGTAGGTTGAACCTCTATAAATCATCAAGTGTTGTTTATTTTTCCGTACTTTCATTTGTGTTATCATTTCTACATTCGAAAAAGAGGGAAAAAATCAGAAAAATTGGCATAATTTTCATCCCCCTCCCTCTAGATTATTGTAGCTTTGGACTAGCACAAGGACAAGCCCTAAAAACTAATTTTCCCGTACTTTCATTTGTGTTATGGGTACCTAAAAACTAGTTTCCTTGATTGCGGGTTCAAGGAACAAGCGAGTGCAAGGAACCTGGTACGTGGATAGGAACCTGGATGCGTGGATAGTGGTTATTCGGACATATGACAGGAATAAGAAAAATCTGTCAAATTTCAAGGAAATCAAAGGTGCAAAAGTTATATTTTGAAGAAATGAAACTCGAGTAAGATCAAAGGCACATGATCCATAAAGAAAAATGGATGGAGATCACGGATGTTGCATATGTTGAAGATCTAAACTTCAATCTACTAAGCATACCCAATTAATGACAAAGGCTATAATGCGGGGATTCAATATGGTAGTTTGCCAAATAAAAGATGTTGAATGAAATGAATTGTGCTACAAGGAACAAAGACAAAAGAACATGTATGTAGTGGATTATTCAACTTCTACACCAAGCACATGTCTGCTAGCAAAGAGTACAACCGAATCAAGTTGGTTGTGGCACAAGAAGCTGAGTCACCTGAACTTCAAGACCATAAACAAGCTTGCAAGGAGTCATCTTGTGGAAGGATTGTCTGACTCAGTATAAAAGAAAGAAAGCATATGTGATGCACGCCAGATGGGAAAGCAAATCAAATCATCCTTCAAGGACAAGCCAAGTCATTCTTCAACAAGGATACTACATCTGTTGCATATGGACTTATTTGGTCATGTTGAACTGGCCAATATCGGTGTAAAGAAATACACCTTAGTGGTAGTGGATGATTACTCAAGATATACATGGACTATCTTCACGTGTAAAAAGAAGGAAACACTGCAGAAATTGCCTCAGCTGATGAGAAGAGTTCAAAATGAGAATAGTCAAACCATTATAAGGATAAGATCTGACAGAGGAACTGAGTTTGTCAATTGGATTATAACTCATTATTGTGTTGAAAATGGTATTGCTCATGAGTTATCAGCTGCAAGAACTCCACAGCAGAATGGAGTAGTTGAAAGAAGAAACATAACTCTCAAGGAAGCTGCTAGGATAATATTAGGCGACGTTGGATTGCCTAAGAGATTTTGGTCAAGCCATCAATATTACTTGTTACACTCGAGAATAAATGCATGATCAACAGTGCATTGACTAAAACTCCCTATGAATTTTGCATAGGAGAAAGCCAAATGTTGGATATTTCAAGATCTTTGGACGCAAGTGCTTCATCCACAACAACGGCAAGGACAACTTAAAAGATTTTGACGCAAAAGTCGATGAAGGTATCTTTTTGGGTTGCTCAACTGAAAGTAAAGCTTATAGAGTGCTAAACAAGAGGACTATGGTCATAGAAGAGTCTATCCATGTGGTTTTGATGAACCAATTGTAAATGGAGAAGACATAGATGAGTTAGGCGAGAAGCGAGAATCGCCCAACTATGCGAGAAGAGTCCCTATGTTGATGCGGATGTGAGAGCACTCAATCTTGAAGAAGATGAGATAGATGAATCTCAAAGACAACCGGAAGGTCTTGTTCAAGACAACTTAGTTAATGACTTTGAATCCAACAGACTTAATCCAACCAGATGTGAGATGGCTGAGAGACCATCCAACTGAATTAATTATTGGATATGTTAGAGATGGAATAACAACTAGATCCAGAGCTCAACATGAAGCTATGTTTACTTGTTTCATTTCCCAAATAGAGCCTAAAGATGTCTCCCACGAATTGGATGACAGACATTGGATTAAGGCCATGCAAAAAGAGTAAAGCAGCGAGTTTGACAGAAACAAAGTATGGGAATAAGTTCAAAGGCCTACCCACCAAAATGTTATTGGTACTAAGTGGGTATTCAGGAACAAGATGAATCAGGAAGGATCTGTAGTAAGAAACAAAGCAAGATTGGTAGCCAAAGGGTATTGCCAAGAGGAAGGAATAAATTTTGATGAAACATTTGCTCCTATGCTAGATTGGAAGCAATAAGGATGTTTCTTGCTTATGTTGCATGCAAGAACTTCATTGTGTATCAAATGGATGTGAAAAGTGCATTTTCAAATGGACTTTTAGAAGAATAAGTCTATGTTGAACAACTTCCAGGTTTTGAGCAGAAAACTATTGGAGACAAAGTCTACAAGCTCAAAAAAGCAGTGTATGGATTGAAACAAGCACCAAGAGCATGGTATGATACATTGTCACAATTTCTATTTGACAATGGATTCACAAAAGGAATAGTTGATAGAACACTCTTTAGAATTAAAGATGGAGAGAGTATACTGCTTGTTCAAATTTATGTGGATGATATCATCTTTGGATCCACAAACAAAGAGTTGTGTGATAAGTTCTCAAATCTCATGCAAGGGAAGTTTGAAATGAGCATGACGGGAGAGTTGACTTTAATTCTTTTTAGGACTTCAAGTCAAGCAAATGAAGGATGGAACATTCATAAGTCAAACCAAATATATCAGAGATTTGATGAAGAAATTTGGTATGGAAAAGAAATCATCAGTGAAGATTGCAATGAACACTTCAATTTAAAATGGATATGGATGCAGATGGTAAAGTTGTTGATCAAACTAGATATAGAGCTCTCATTGGATCATTGCTCTATTTAACAGCAACAAGGCCAGACATCACCTTTGTTGTAGGTGTATGTGCTAGATTTCAATCGGCACCAAAAGAGAGTTACATGACTGTAGCTAAGAGAATCCTGAGGTATTTGAAGGGATGCCAAGAAGTTGTCTTATGCTATCCAAAAGATGCAGGATTCAAGCTAGTAGGCTACTCAAACTCAGACTATGTTGGATGTAGAGTGGACCGGAAAAGTACTTTAGGTACTTGCCAAATGCTTGGAAATAGATTGGTTTCTTGTTTCAGCAAGAAACAAAATTCAATAGTTACATCCACAGCTGAAGCAGAGTACATAGTTGCGGGCAACTGTTGTGCCCAAGTTCTATGGATGAGGCTACAGCTGAGAGACTATGATATTGAAGAATAAGAAATTTCAATTATGTGTGATAATACAAGTGCTATTGCAACTACTTAGAATCCAGTATTGCATTAAAGAACTAAACACATTGATGTGAGATATCATTTCATAAGAGATCATGTTGAAAAGAAAGACATCACCTTGGAATACATCTCAACCGATAAGCAGTTAGCTGACATATTCACTAAGCCTCTATGTGAATCAAGATTTGAAGAGCTTAAGAATGATCTAGGTTTGATTGAGTTGAGTTAGGAGACTCAGAAGACTCAATCAGCAGAGACAAAGAATTGAGAAATGATGAATAAGCAAAGTTTCACTTTCCAGCCAAGTGAAAACAGCCAAGACAGGAAATCAGTTGTGTCGAGTTAGCTGACAGCGAATGATCATTATGTGAAGAGAGAAGCAGAGTTGAGTCACTTTTGGAAGATAGTTGAGTAATTTATGAGCTAAGTGACAAAACACAGTCGTTTTCTGTGAGCGGGAATGTTTTTCGGCATTACGTCAGCGTAATTATTGTGTTAAAACAAAAGCTGCACACGTTTAGCCTATGATTGGATATAAATGTTGTTGCATTCAATGCGGGAAAATTAATATGGTTTCAAAGGTTTAATCCTGACCATTGATTTTGATCAAACTTTTCAAATTCTAAAAATTTTCCTCTCATGTCCCATAAAAATCAAAACCTATTCTTCTCTCTCCTCACAACACTCTCTTCTCCAGAAAAGCAAGGCAAATTTTCTCCGCAAAACAACAAAACCCTAAGTTTATTCAAGTGTTTGTTCAACACATTTTTCACCGATTATTTTTCAAGATAATGGCTGCTACTTATGATTACATCAAGATGTCCGAGAAAATCCACTCCGCCAACTGTGGATTTCAAAGGGATCTTCAAACAGGAGCCGATAAGGCCCTGGTTCAAAAGATTCTTCGCGGGTTGGAGAAATCTAGCCAAGGGATTTCTCACGATGAAATTCTCGCACACATACTTCGAGGAGGTCGCTATGTTCTACGTGAACGATGAGGTTCATGATGGGTAGATTAGATCACCGATCCACAACAAGGACATCAAAATAATGCTACGGACTTAGCCGAGAACTCGTATGTGCCTTCGAAAAGGATGAAGAAGATAGCCGAGAAAGATGTAAACCTGGTGCGGCATGGAAGGAGATTTCCAAGCTAGAGTCACCGTCAGTCATTTACATGTACCAAAAAGTCCTTGATCAAAGAAGACTATCATAAATTGATGGACATCGTGTCCAAATGCGTGGACATGAAATTCAGCATCTTCAATCAGCTGTCTCGAATAAAGCTGATCGTGATGGCTGCGATCATGGAGAAAAAGAAGGTCAACTGGGATGAGTTCATTTTTAGCCGAATCTACCAGAATGTTCTTAACAAGACCATTATTGATGATGGTCTATTCGTAAGGTCACTCGGATATGGCCTGGTCATTGGCTATCTCATGGAGGTGAAGGGGATTGCACTTAGGCATGGGAAGCCTTTCCATGTCAACAAGAAGATGTTCAAAGGAAATCTATCGGTGCTCATAAGCAAGCACATGCACGAAGATCTGACACATGTGAAGGTGAATCAGCTGATCCGGTCCCCGAGGACACAGCTACAACCATTCCAGCTCCTTCTCCGAAGCCGACTCAGAACAAGAAGAGAGTGGTTGCAGCTAAGCAAGCACCTACCCCAGCAGCTAAGTCCAAACAAGCACCCGCCCCTCGCAGTAGTGCCGAGATGTTGCACTCGCCCCAAAGAAATGAGACCGAGAAGGTTACAACTGCACCTTCTTCGGTTGTGAAGAAGAAGCGCTCAGTTGTGCCTCGCAAGCTAGCTGCAGCCAAGAATACAAAGATGGTGGAGCCAGAAGCCATCGAGGAATGTGAAGAGGAAGAAATTCCTCTTGTTAAAACTAAAAGAAGAAGGTTGTTTAAGAAGTCCGAGCTGGAGAAGCCAGCTGAGTCTGGCACTCAGTCAGCAAAAGAGACTGCTAAGCTCAAGAGGAGCAGTCTCAAGAAGTTGGAGGTGGTGAAGTGATCACCACAGAAGTCGAGAAGACTGTTGATGTGGATCAGCAGACTGAACAAGACCCAGCTGTTTATTTGCGGAATTTATTTGGAGAATATTTTTTGTTTGAAGCCCAAATTCCTTTTGAAGCCGAGTCAGCCGCAGAACGTGCCAGATACAATGTCCAAGTCTCTCTAGAAGAAATCAAAACTCCAGTTGACACTACTATGGTACCTATTGGTTTTGACTTCGATGATGTATGGATAGAGGATAAGTTCGCAGAGACAGCCGACTTCCGGAAAGCATTTAAAGCCATCTGTACTGAAATTGAAAAGATGCATGGCTTGCAGCAATGGACCAAAGGCTAGACAACAGGGATGCTACCATCACTTGAGATATCCAAGGGACCATACCGAGAATTCGAGAATGGGTTGGACAGGTCAAGGCATTGAGGTGTGAGCAGGTCACCTACTTTAAATCTTTATTCGCAAAAATGGTGATCTGGAGCTCATATAATCTCAAGTTCCAGCAAAGGCAAAGGGATCACATATTCAGGATGGATGAATCACATAGGTCTGATATGGAGTTGCTCAAGGCTCAGACAAATCCGAAATTGCAAGAATGGAGGCCAATGTTGAACAACGGATTATGGTGCTCCAGACAGAGATGAAGCTCATGGCAGCTGAGTCCAAGGTTTTGAGATCAGAATTTAGAGAAGCTTACTCCAAGACCCATGACAAGCATGATTTCACGAACAAAAAGATTGATCTCCTCCTGAGTGGTATATTCCCTAACCTGGCTCTACCCTTTGTGATGATGCCAAAAAGGGGGAAGAAAAATTGAAGGCATTGAAGGAAGGGTAGAGGAGTGATAAAGAAGGAATAAAAGGGGAAGCCAGAGAAGGGGAAGGTAGTTCTTTGAAGAAACCTCCTTTGAAAATAATGCTTTCTAAGACCCCACAGCAAAGTGAAGTGACAGCCTCTATTCTCAGCAGACTACCGAATGAGCTGACCGTAGAAGAGAAAGCTGAAATGGCAGTCAAGTAGACAAGAAAAGCCATGGAAGCTGAGTTTGATAAGGTAGCTGAGAAGCACTTCGAGCGCATCAAAAACATTAAAGCAAGGTTCGAAGCCCCCTAGCTGGATTACTAAGAGATTCCCCTGACTATAAAACCCCTCGAGAGATCAGATGCCCAATGCACGATCCGAACTAAGATCACTAGAGGAGTTTCAAACTCTAGAAGCTGAAGGCTATTTCAAGAATAAGACTCTACCACGGGCGTGGGACTTGTATTGGGAAAAAGGTCTCGAGCTATATGCAGATCAGCTGAGAAGCAACAGAGTTCCAGTAGTCACTCGACTGGAAAGACACCCGTACAATACACTCCTAGAGGAAGAGCTGAGTCATACAGAGAGAGGCGAAGGTTTGGAAGTGGTGGAAGAGGCTGAGGTACTCCACCACAGCCAAAACCTAAAGGTACAAGATTCATTGATCTGCAGAAGAAATGGATCAACTACTGGGCTGGTTTTGACACTCTTGCTAACCATGAAGTGGAGCGCAAAAATGAGGAGGCAAGAAGAAGACAAGAAGAAGTGAATGAGAGAGTGAACAGAGAATGGAAAAAAAGGCAGCGAAGGGAAGACCCTGCTGCAAAAAGAGCTTTGGTGAAGAAGAGAAGGGAAAGAGCTGAAGAAGACGAGGGAAGAAAGAAGCAACTGAGGCGTTGAAGACGGCTAAAACCCCTTCAGTGTATTTTACTTAATTGTAAATACAAATTTTGTAAGTTTTTCTTGTAATATCTTTTTAATCTTGCTCTGATACGTGCTCTACGTTAGTACTATAAGAAGCTCTGATATAATAGTACTAGATAGTATTACTTAGATACAGTGTATATATTATACTATATAACAACTTTGTAAAGTGAAGTTAAGATGGAAGTCACAAACTCGATTGAAGAGGAGACCCAACTGTGAGACAACTGAGTAAAGGATGAAGAAATGACAGTCAAGTTAGTTGAGAGCCAAGTTTGCCAATTGACCGATAGTTGAGGTCATTCCAAAAAGGTTGGAGCTGACTCACGTCAAAGGAGTAAAGCGATTGTCAAGACAAGTCGACTGATATTAATATGTTGCACAGAAGTCCAGGACTTTACTTATTATAGTAATACGTCCATGCTGCCATGTCTAAAAGTGCTCATCCCAGAAGCGTGCAAATAGAATAAACAAATGGAAAGCACTGAGCTTGTGTCAGGACCAGAAAAGTTGAACACCTCATTAAAACGAAAAAATATCACTATTTGAAAGTTACCTATCTCTTCAACGGGCAAATTTTCAAATAAGCACTATAAAAGGTGAGGAAGCAAATGAGAGAAGGTTATGATTTTAAGAGAAAAATACATCAATTCAAGCAAACAAACCCGCAAAAATACTCTCAAGCTTTCACAGATATTCCTCAAGTCTAAAATCGAAGGAACTCAATCCAACACATTCAGTGAAGGAAAGAATACTTCATCAAGTTGAAGAGGAAATAGTTTGAAGAACTAAAGGGGTCTACTCTCCAAGGTTTAAGGAGTTGTAGTAAGGTTCAAGGTCGAACCGGAAGCTTTGAGCTCGTTGGAAGGCTGTGTGATCAATTCCAAGAGTTCGAGAGAGCTGAAGTAGCAAGACAACTGTTTTGTGAAGAAGCTGAGTCCCAGGAACAGCCAGTTGTGTGACCAATGCTGACTCGGACTGATAACAACTTTGTAACCAAAACTGTTACTTAGTGGATTCCTCCAGGAGTTGGTGTTAGGAAATTTATTTGTTAGATTTTGATGATACCATGTAAAACATAAACTAGGAAGTTCCATTTTTCTTGTAATTCTGTATTGTAGTATATAGGACTGGAAGAGCTGAGTTAAGTCATCTAAGTCAAGAATACAAGAAGTCAACTGCGGACTGGAATGAAGACTATGCTGTGTGTCAGCGGAGTATGGCCCGAAAGGAAGTCAAGGACTCGACTGAAGGAAATTCAGCTGAGGAACAGTTGTGTGAAGTGTCAGTCAAGTCATCTTAAGAAGCCAAGTCTATCAGTGGAAGTGATAGTTGACTCAATCCTATGATTGGAGGAGACTCAGGTCACCTGGGTTAATGCAGCAGTCAAGTGAAGACAACTGACTTAGATCCGTTGGAATAAAGTCAAGAATATTACTCGATATAGTAATATGTCAAGCTGTCAGGTTTAAAAGTGTTTTGCCAAGAATTGTGCAAAAGGAATAAGCCAATGGGAAACACGGCACCTTGTGTTAGAAACCCGCAAACCTCGAAATGCCATTTAATACGAGGAAAGGTCAACATCACAATAGTTGCGAGACCAAGACAAGACAAGCCACCACACACAAAGTGACATTTGAAACTAGTCTGTCTCTTCAACGGGCAAAATTTCAAATGTGCAATGTATAAAAGGCGAGGAAGCAATTGAGAAAAGGTAACCTAAACCATGAACGAACAAGCAATATTCAAGCAAGTAATCTGCAATATTCTCAAAGCATATCAAGATATTCCTCATGCCTCGAAACTCAAACAAACTCGATCCAAACACACATTGTGACGGAGAGATAACTTCAATCTGTTGAACAGGAAAACATTTGAAAACAAAAGGGGATCTACTTTCCAAGTTGAAGGATTGTAGTAAGGATCAAGATCGAACCAGGCATCAAGATTGTTGGAGGGCTTCGTGATCAAATCCAAGAACTTGAGAAGTGAGCTATAGTAGCCAGGCAGCTGCCTCGTGAAGAAGCTGAGTCGCAAGAGAAGCCAGCTGTGTGATCAAGGCTGTCTCCAGACTGATAACCACTTTGTAAACTGATCTGTTACTTAGTGGATTCCTCCAGAAGTTTGAGAAGAGAGAATTAGAAGAATTAACCCATCTTCGAACCTCTATAAAATACTTGTGTCAATTTACTTTCAGCAATTTACATTCCCGCATATTTACTTATACCTGTTGTTAGTTTATATTTGCTATCCAATTGATAAATAACTAATATCTAAAATCAAGCTTTAAAACAATCAAAGGGTGTTAAGTCTTCCATTGTTCAAAACTAAATCAGCCAAGTTAAGTATTTAGCTTAAGCAGCCGAGTTATACTATCAACAGCTCTATCGAGTCTATTGAGTGGGTAACTTAGCTGAATAGCCAACTTAGTTGTCCCCCAAGGACACAGCTGATTTGAGTCAACTATGTTGAACTCTTTAAAAAGACTAAATCGAAAATTTGGTAAAGTTTATTCAACCCCCTTCTAAACCTTACACCACACCCTGGGACTACGAGTTGGAGAAGAGTGGATTAGAGGAATTACCCCATCCTCGAACCACTATAAAATTTGCTTGTGTCATTTTACTTACAACACTTTACTTTCTTGCATATTATTGATATTTGCTTTGCTATATTAAAATTGCTAAACTCAACTAATAATAACATTGCTAAAAACAAGTGTTAAAAACAAGTTTAAAACATCAAGGGTGAAAAGTCTTCCGCTTAACAAAACCAAATCAACTGCAAAGTTAAGTGTTAGTTGACCCAGCTAAGTTATACTATCAACAGCTAAGTCGAGTCTGTTGAGTGGGTAACTTTGCTGAATTAAGCCCAACCTAGTTGTCCCTCAAGGACTAGTTGATTTGAGTTAACTCTGTTAAAATTATTTGAAAGGACTAAGTTCGAAAATTTGGTAAGGTTTATTCAACCCCCCCTCCCCCCTTCTATACCTTACAACTCACCCCTTAGGACCTACAGAGAAAAAAAGAAGCAATAGACACATACCTGCAAACATTCAAGCAAAGACCAAAATACTCTCAAGCAATACATTCTATCCTTAAACCTAAAACTCGAAGTATATTGATCTAACACACTCAGTGAAGGAAAGAAAGCTTCAAACTATTGAAGAGGAAACTTGTTGAAAGACAAAGGGATCTGCACAACCAAGGTTGAAGGAAGTGCAGTAATGTTCTAGTTCGAACCAAGGCTTTGGATTCGTTGGAGGGCTTCATGATCAAATCCAAGAATCTAAAAAAGTCAAGTAGCAGGGGAAAACCGTCTTGTGAAGAGCCGAGTCCCTAAAGTGAAACCTTTGTGTGATCAAGGCTTGCTCGAATCTGTTGTATCCAGATTGTAACAACTGTTATTTTAGTTGATTATCTTGGGAGTTGGAGAAGAGTGGAGTAGAGGAATTACCCCATCCTCGAACCACAATAAATTTTCTCGTGTAATTTACGTTCAAAGACATTTATTTCTTGCTTATTATATGTTGATTGATAAATTTGCTAAGTCTACTAATAATAATTTAACCTAAAACAAGTGTTACAAGAATTCATTTGAAAAACCAAGTTAGTTGTTTTTATTAAAAGGTCACTTCACTGGTGAGTTATCTTATCAGACTCTCTCAAGTCCGTTGAGTGGCTAACTCTCTTGTTGTGGTTCAACTAAGTTATCTCTCAAGGACTAAGTTGACTTGTGATTAAAAATCATATTTAAGGATAAAATCGGAAATTGGTAAAGTCTATTCAACCCCTTCTAGACTTTACATAAACACTCCTTAGGACCTACAAGTGGTATCGGAAGCGGTTGGTTCAAAGAACCATCCGCATTGGTTCTTGAACTAGATCTCAATCTTTTTCAAAGATACAACACTTGCTATATTTAAAATTTTCTTTTATAAATTATTATCATGGAAGCAAATCTATATCGTATTCCTATGTTCATTGTTGAGTAATTTAATGAATGGAAGATTCATATGCAGGCACATCTTTAACTTTACACGATGAGATGTGGTTCGTCATTGAGGATGGACCAATACAAATAATGAAAGTGAACACACTCTAAGGGATGAACATTGCTCCATTCTTTGAAGGAGAGGTCGATGCAACACCTATTGTACATGTTGCACCAAGGCCCGCAATGGTGAAGAAGCCAAGATGCAAGTGGACAAATGAGTAAAAGATACAATTTGGACAATGTTGCGAAGATATTTTGTACAAAACTCTCGATAAAGCTATGTTCAACAAAGTAATATCATGCGAGAATGGCTCGAGAGATGTGGGAAAAACTAACTTTAATTTGCGAAGGATCGGAGCAAATTAAAGAAAATAAAATAATTGTTGCTATACAAAAAATTGAAAATTTGAAAATGCTTGCAGGTGAAACCGTGGATTAACTGGATTCCAAATTTACAGAGATAACAAATGAGCACTGGGAAATGAATACAGAAGGATATGTGTATGAAGATCCTAAGGTCGCTCCATGGACTTGACAAGAACCTCCAACCATGAGATCTTCCTGCATTTGAAAGCTTATGAATTTGAGCTCGACATAAAGAGCAAGAAGTGATAGATGTACTGTAAGTCAAGCGGCTATGATAATCTAGAGGGTGGGTGAATAGATTATCAAACAAGCAAGACAAGAATGGAAGGTCGGGATTTAACAACACATGTTGATTTATAGTAGTTTAACCCACCTAGGGTCTAATCTACTACCACCCATGATGATCTCCAGGATGGATTTGAAAGGAAAAGAAGTTTTATTAATTACCACAATTAATACAACGTCACCGACAACACCTTGAAGAGCACCACACTCTTCTTCAACACCACCTTTGGAGATTACCACAATCTCCTTGAAGATTACCACGATCTTCCTTTAACGACACCTTGTGAAGATCACCACAATCTTCCGACTTGAAGAGCATCGAACTCTCCAACACCTCGAAGATCACCAAACTCTTCAACAAGAAGATTACCACAATCTTCTTACACCTAACACCTAGATGACCCAAGTATGTTCTTACCACAAGAACACTCACAAAGATATCTTGTGTTGAATGATGACCACAAAAATTCAAGATTACAACTCTATAATGAACAATACAATTTTGAGTGCAAGTGTAATCAAGAATTAAGCCTAGACCTCAAGATGTGAAAGTGAAATACTTAGGCTATTACAACAAGAATGTTGACAATAAGAACTTAGACAATTTTGCAGATTTCTTGTTGTGTTGTGTTGTATGCTCTCTTATTGTGTTGTTTCAAATCTTCCTCTATTTATAGGAGATGATTGATCATGGATAGGCTCCTCTTGGGGACTGATTTCTACAAAAAAAATTCAATTAAAATCAAGATTATAGCTGTTAGAAATCAACCCCGTAATTTAAGGAAAAGTTGTCTGCAAACTCAACGGATAGTTTGCTGTCAAAATACACAGGGGGACCGGTCGACGGGGTGTCCGACCGGTCGCCCCTGTGTGGACCGGTTCGCCTCTTCAAAAAATCAATACAGAGAAGTTTGAAAATTCGAACCAAACTTCAGGTACCGGTCGCCCTATAGGTCGACCGGTCGACGTATAGGGCGACCGGTCGACCTCACTATTTTCAGCAAACATGAAGTTCTCTGTTTTGCACAACTTTCAGATACGGGTTGCCCTATAGGGCGACCAGTAGACCTCCAAACAGAAGAGTTGTCCAATTTTTGTCGAAAATGAACTTCAGGAAATACTCCGAAAGAATAGTAAAAACATTTTAGACCGATCGGGAGTATATGGACAACATTTAGAAACATTGTTTTGGTGTAAAAACACATTAACACAAAATCATCAAAAGTGTTGTCCAATTTTTGTCGAAAATAAAGTTAAAGAAATACTCCGAAAAATTAGTAAAAATATTTTAAATCATTTAGGAGTATTTGGACAACATTTAAGGACATTGTTTTGGTGTAAAAACAAAATCATCAAAATCATGATAAAAATATTTATCTAACAAACTCCCCTTTTTGATGATTACAAACCAAAACAATTTAAAGAGGTCAATTTTGAAAACAAAACAATTTTCTAGGTTAAAAATAAATATCCGTTGAGAGCGACAACATTCCACGCATAATAATCACAAGAATGTGAGTAAAGATTTTCAAAAACATTAGTCCAAAAACTCCCTCTATCAATATTCATAACAAGACTAATATAGAAGCAATCAACCAAAAGCTAAAAGCTCAGCTTTTACAAATTGAGCTTAAGTATCAAGAGCTTATAAGCTCCCCCTGTCAACAAAACATCATCAGACAATAAATGAGTCCACAATACAACAAATGGACTATGTATGAACCACAACTTTTGGCTTTTAATAGCCACAACTTATAGCTTCTTTTACGAGCTTATTTTAGCTTCTTTGAGCTAAAGAGCTTATTACCTGTTTCTCCCCCTTTGGAATCATCAAAAAGAATGTTAGCATGATAAAAACATCATATATCCATATCAAAGTGCGCAATTTTACCCAATTTATCGAGTTATTGATCATTAAGCTTAAAATTCCAAAAGCTAAGGGAATAGTTGACCATATGACTTGTAAGCTCATTTGATTGGCAAAACATGATCTCTATAAATGTATAAGACTATTGAAATCGAGAGAATCATGTAGATGATGAATTTTTCATAGAAAAATTTTAATCGAACACTTGGCGGGCGTCAAATAATAAAGAAGATGTATATAGCCCTTGTAAAAATAACTAAGCCAAATTTTTCATCACCAAGTGCAATTTTACAAATATCATCCAACAACAATCATCATACCCAACATAAGAATATAAGGATTCCAACAATATATCAAAGATGAAGCACATTCTCAAGGGTTCAACCCAATTGATATAAAGAAGAAGAATTCTTACCAATTAATCGGAGAGGTCGGGTATCAAGAATGATATACCAATAGTATAAACTCAAAAATATATAATTTTCAAGAAAGAAATCATTTTGAGTGAATCGTGTGTGAAATTTGCAAAAGGGTTCGAGTTTAGAAAAAAATGATCAACAAAAAAAACCGAAATGAGGGACAGAAGCAATTTTAATCCTGAAATTGCTTAGGGCGACCGGTCGACGGGTAGGGCGACCGGTCCCTGTACTTGCTCGACCGGTCGACCTCTCTGTCGACCAGTGTCTGAACACCAGTCCAGTTTCTGTCCGAATTTTGCACCAAAAATCTGATTTTTCACCCCTAGGTTTTAAAAACGTATTAAATACAAACATAGACCTCATTCAATATACATTATGCCTAAACAGGCTCGAAATGAGGTAAAAGACTCGGCGGTTAATGATTAAAAATAAATGTCCGCGAGTTATCCTTGAGACGTAATTAAACACATCTCAATTTTTCGTTTTTAGAAACGCAATCCCTTAGAAAAAGATATTGAATCTCAATATATTTAGTTCGATTATGACGAACCATATTTTGAGAAATTATAATCACCAGACTTGTTATCCCAAAAAATATGAACGTTTTAAAACTTTGGATGAACAAGCCATAAGAGGAAGTGCCTTTCAAGTATTTGAAAATTTCTTTTAACGGCGCTTAAATGAGATTCGTTGGGATAGTTTTGAAGTCTAGCATATAGACATAAGGCATAAAGAATGTTGAGTCTATGGGAGTAATAAAAGTTAATGAACATACCTCGAATATGTTTGTCAACCAATATGTCGATCATTTCTTCCTTGATGATAATGGATAGAGTCATGGATCATTTACGATCATTTCTTGGATGTCTCGATCATTTCTTCCTTGATGCTCATCATACTCATTCGAACACTTAGAGAATTTCTTGTACAAGGATTCATAAGTAGCACCAAATAAAATATCATCATTTAAAATTTGCACTATTAAGCAATCTTGCCCTTTTTCAAAAACAAAGAGAGTAGTATCAACTTTACCTCTTGTAAAACTATTTTGCAAAAGAAACGAGCTAAGTCTATCATACCATACACGGGATGCTTGTTTAAAACATACAAGGCCTTGTATAAAAACCATTTGGCCTAGAAAAATTTTCAATCCCCGGTTATTTTATATAGACTTCTTCTAGAATAAAACCATTTAAAAAGGCGGATTTAACATCCATTTGGTAAAGCTTGATATTATCTTAAAACAAGAGTAGGAAAGTAAAGTGCGAATAACTTCTAAACGTGCTACGGGTGCAAATGTTTCATCATAATCAATACCTTCTTCTTGACACTATCCTTGAGCTACTGACCTTGCCTTGTTTCGAACAATGTTGCCTTGATCATCGAGTTTGTTCCGGAATACCCATTTTGTACCAATAATTGTTTGAGATGGAGGACAAGGTACCAATTCTCAAACATCATTTCTTTTAAATTGATTCAACTCTTCTTCATCACTATCACCATTGGGTATCCAATTTTACATCCACATATATTGAAGTAACTCATATTTGGAGTACTTCATTTCTCATCATCAATAAGTCTACACCACTCAACAAACTCATTAACGGCATCGCTTATATTAGCAAGAAAAATAGCCCAAATATAGCAATAATGATAATGCCTCAATTTTTCATGTGAATCTTGATTAATCATAAATTACATAATATGTTGACGAACATGTATATCAAGATATTTAAAATTTTGACAAAACGTTTTGCATAAGAGCATAGTAAAGATGGTGATGGACATAAATGGCTAATGCAATTTCAGAACTAACACAAATATGCTCAAATTCATAATAGAATATACATCTTGTAAGTATACAAGAGATAGCAAGACTATATACAAGGTCTCTTTTTTTTTAAAATGACATTAAAAAATCCAAGAATATGTAGGGAGACCTTGATTTTTAAAAGACATTTTGAAAAAAACATTTTTACAAATAAAAACATGCATAATAACAAAACAAAAGGCATATTTAAATAGAGAGATATGGTTTACCAATTATGCCATTTCCATGGGTTGTGTCTTTCCCATTGTTGATGATCTTTGAAAATCATCTTGTTGGTGATAGCTTCTCCAATTGCTCCATTTCTAAGGACTAGTAAGAAACACGTGCGTCGCACGTGATCCACATGACTTTACTAAAATAATTTTGTTGATTAATATTAAAATATTAAAAAGTGAAATAAATGTTAATTAAATTTAAAAATTACATAGTATTTAATTATATTTTGATATACTTTAATTATAGATCGATATGAATTTTTAAATAATAATTTTAAAGAACCCACCCCACAAAAATTTTACTATTAGTATAACAACGAAATAAGTTTTATATTAGTTTACAATCACATTCATCGGTCTTTTATTTCATTGTTATGGCTAGAAAAGTCTTCTCTTTACATGATTTTCGAATTCTTTTAGCATTAGATGCATTTTACATAATCAGACAAATAATTCAACATATAAATCATAAGCTAATGATTAGTAAATCATGTGCAAGTTATTGCATTAATAAAAAAATATTATACCAAAATCCATCATAATATCATCATTTTATTTGTTATTGTTATTCAATTAAGATAAAATAAAATAAAGGTTAGTCAAATTCTTGACGTCATGTGCTTACTTCTTTTATTCTATCTCAGTTTTTGGATTAAAGAAATGTAAAAAAAATACAATATAATATATATGTACAAAGAATTCATATATTATTTTAATTCTAGTAACAAAGTCAATATTTTATCATTAACACTTAAACTTAAAATTGGTAGTCCTCCTATTTCCGGTGTCTTAAAAATAATAAACATTAACCTAATATATAAAAAATTAATCCATTATTTTCATTGAGAGTTAGCTATTAAATAAAACTATGAAAAAGTGATAAGTCGAAATCTAAGTTTTGAAACTCTATTCAATTGCACACAAAATATCTTTATTTAATAAATAATAAAACCAAAGAAGTCTTATGAAAGGAAAAAATAAGTTAACAATTTTCATGTATCAATCCACAATAATCAAATATAATACTAATTAACTTTTTTGAGTTTCTTTTTGCATTCACTTATTGTTCTTAAAAGTTATACATAATAAACTAAAAACTAATATAGTTTTTTAAATTTCATAAAATTTTAGAAAGATACGTTATACTATTAGAATTTGTACTTGCAATTGAATTTGACTATTTTGGTTATATTAACATTTACATAGTTATAAATTTTGTGAGCCGTATAGTTAAATTGCAATTATTCTTAATATAGTGAAACTAATCTATATTTGTTTGAAGAGGTCAGTAAATTTAAAATTGATCTTATTTAATCTTTACAAAATCATATTATTTGTTGTAAAATATAATTATCAATCCATTTTTAGTGCCTTTATTGAGAAAATGGTATATAGTTATTTAAATTTTTGATTGAATTTTTGATCCAATAAGAAAATATAGTTGCAAAAATTTAGATATCAAGTGTTAACCCCTCCCCCAAAACTATTCTCTTTCGCCTTCTTATGCCGGAATAATTCATATTACTTGTCACTAACCATGGTCACTTCACTCCAATTTATTATTATATATAGTTTAACACAATAAATTTGATACATAAATATTATTTTGATTATTATATTGGTACCTAAATTAACATGTAATTTAAGAAATATTAATCTTTGACATAAATATCAAACTATTTCATATTAAATAAGTTTAGTTTATTTATTTATTTATTTACAAAATTTCATGTACATACAATGACTTTCCATTTGTGATTCTTGTTTTCAAGTTTTTCATAATATTTGATTTTGTACAAACTAGAATAATTTGTATCCAATTTTATAATAATTGTCGTGCTTGAATATTTATAAGTCATAAAGGTGTGTTTTAAAATGAACCAAGATTTTATCGAAAATATCAAATTATACATATTATATCAAATCATACTATTTATTTTTTTTTAGAATTCCCAGCTATGACTAACCCACATATATTATTTTAACTATTTACTTTTATTCTTTCAAATCTTTATAATATGTTTCATTTGGTTTAATCATAAACTATCTATATATGTAAGATTAACCCCAAAATTATTTAGATCAATGTCAACTCATTAATGTCAAGTATAACCATTTAGTTTTGAATATTTTTTATTCTTAGTTTGCACTCTTATTTGTTGTAATTATTTAATTTACTTAGTTTTTATGAATGTTATGTTAGTATTTGAACCAATATATAATTTGTAATATATAATTACTTTTCATTAGTCAAATTGTTACATATTAAATGAGTTTATTTATTTTTCTTTTTGCATATGAGATATGATCTTTCGACTAATCAAATTTCGGCTCATGTTTCACTCTTTCACACCATTTTATCAAACTTTAATTATTTTGGTTTAAGTTTTTATTATAAGTATGTATCATATTGATATTTTAAACTTATAATTATTAAGGGTGTATTATTCAAACGACATTCAAGTTTTATCACATTCAATTTAATACATATGGATTTTTTTAAGTTTGTTTTCTTTGTTTTTTTATAAATTTATATATACAACTTTTAACACTTTTTGCACATGTTCTTAAAATTTATAGGATATAAAATAATCGAAAGATTGAAATCATAATATGTTAAAAATAATAAATTAGAAACTAATACTTATAATGTTATATATAGAAAATTAAGTAAAAGCCATATTAACACATATAGTTAAAATTTAAAAGGTAACGTTTTTGTCGTGACAAACTTGTTTTGGTTCTTGTTTGTTTTTTTTTTGTTCATGTTAATCTTATTCCTTTTATTTTGTACTTTTTATTTTACTTGTATGGCTAATTAAAATAAAATATACATGAAATTATAATAAAAATAAAATATGAAACTCTTTTATTTTCAATATTATTTCTTTAACAACCATCAATAAATTAACTTTTAAATTGCATATTACTAATTGCGGGAGAATTTTTCGATCATAAATGAATTATCTATTTTCTCTACTTTTTATTTAGCATCAAAACCATCTAAAATATTTTCTATTTTATTTTTCTTATCGTGTATATTGTAATTTGATCTTTTTCTTATAAATTATAATAGACATATTTAATTATTGAGAACATTTAAAAGAATAAAAGAAATATATAATTTTGCATCATAATAAAAGTTAAATAGTTAAAATTTTCTTCTATAACGACTTGTGTATATATGTTTAGAATATATAGTTGAAGACTTTGAAACCTAGCTAGTTTAAATTTGAAATTAATTTTATAAGAAAATTAAATTATTCTTAGTGTTATGGTTAAAAAATGTATTTTCATTTTGAAATCATTTTTGGCTATAATGAACATCGCTCATATAATTAAACCAAAAAAATTAAATAAATAACAAAACTATAGAAAAACATAAATTCTTAATTTTTACATAGTGTTGAACTTTATAATGTTAAAATTTTCTCATGTGAACTCCTTATATATGCTTATGACATATGGATAGAAAACTCTCAAAATCTAGTTTAATACGAAGCTAATATTATTTGAAAATTCAAAATATTTTAAGAGTTATAGCTGAAAGAATGAATACTTTTAAAATGTGGAATAATAAAGGTCACATTGTCTTATAATTGAACAAATAGAAGCTAAATATAAATATTAAATTACTTAGTTGTCCTAAACTTTTACTATGTCTAAATGATATTTTTGTCCAATCAAAAATTGTAAGAAACATTCACTTTTTTAAGATAGTATAGATATAGATATAGATATAGATAGATATAGATATACAAAAGATTAAATAAATAACAAAACTATAGAAAAAAACATAAATTCTTAATTTTTACTTAGTGTTGAACCTTATAATGTTAAAATTTTCTCATGTGAACTCCTTATATATGCTTATGACATATGGTTAGAAAACTCTCAAATCTAGTTTAATATGAAGCTAATATTATTTGAAAATTCAATATATTTTAAGAGTTATAGCTGAAAGAATAAATACTTTTAAAATGTAGAATATAAAAGGTAACATTGTCTTATAATTGAACAAATAGAAGCTAAATAAAAATATCAAATTACTTAGTTGTCCTAAAATTTTACTATGTGTAAATGATATTTTTGTCCAATTAAAAATTGCAAGAAACATTCACATTTTTAAGATAGTATAGATTGTGGCTTTCCCATTGTTGATGATGCCTTTCTCTTGGAAGATTATTTTGTTGATGATAGCTTCTCCAATCGCTCCATTTCCAAGGATTGTGTCCTTCCCATTTTTTATAATGTATTCCTCTTGGAAATTTATTGTGATGTCTTCTCCTTTGATCAAATGAAACGGTCATTTGATGTCTTCTTAGCGGTATGAATTTTCTTTGATTGTTATTCACGAGTACCTAATATGACATTGTTTTGTGGTACCCTCAAGTGTTTGGGTCCTTTGGGATTAGCTTTGAGACTTTTAGGTCTCCAATAATAATTAGAGCTATTTCTAGCCCGACAAGTATTTACCGTGTGACCCTTTTTACCACAATAAAAGAATGTAATTTTAGAAGTATAATGACCAACATGCTTAGTGACTTGATCCTTTTTCATATGATTAATTACATTAGCTTATGATCAAGTCCAAGTTTCAAATTATCACGATTTTGAACATCAATAATTTTATTGGTACTCAAGTTGAATTTGGACAAATCTTTTTTCATACACTTAGCATTCTCAACAAGAGTACTATTTTCTTTTTCAAGGTTTCTAATCTTATCAAGAGTGATGGTGTGAGCACATGAAAGTGATTCATAGGAAGTAAATAAGCTATCCTTATCATTTTTCAAAGTATTGAATTCCTTTTTCAAATTTTTGTATTTAACAAGTAAGCTTTGGAATTCATTTTGAAGTTCATCAAAATCATTTTGCAAATCATCATAATCATCATGCATATCATTACTAATAGAAGAGTTAATGTGTACCTCATCGTCTTCTTCGATGCCCATTAAACATTTCTCGGTTTCTTCATTATCGGAAGTAGTAAGAGGCTCATCCCATGTTGTTGGATTTGATGTTGTATCCATTTGAGAGGTAGATACTTTTGAGTTGCTCCTTTAATTTGCATATACTTCATAGATGGCTTCTAATTTTCCCCATGCTTCGTGTGCCGACCGTATTCCTCAAATTTGATCGTATTCCAAAAATGTAAGTGAGCAATGAATAATATTTAGAACTTTACCATTTAAGGAGAGAATTTCCTTTTCTTCATCATTGAGCTCTTTGAGGACTTTGGAGGTGAGTGACCCGTATTTCATCGGGATGGATTCTCCGTTTATCACCATGTTCCAAATATCGAACCCGCAACTTTGTAGATAGCATTCCATTCTTTCTTTCCAAAATGAATAATTTTTGGAGTCGAATAGTGGTGGCTTGTTGGTGGAGGCGCCGGTGAGATAGACTTCATTCGTAGCCATTGATCGTTCCTCTTTACTCGCGATGTGGAACGAGCTTGCCAAAGAGTTTGGCTCTGATACCACTTGTAAGTCCAAGCGGCTATGATAATCTAGAGGGGGGTGAATAGATTATCTTCATTTTCTCGATTATGCCCTCTATTTCGAATCAAACAAGCAAGACAAGAATGGAAGGTGCGGGAAGTAAACAACACACGTTGATTTATAGTAGTTCAACCCACCTAGGGTCTAATCTACTACCACCCCAAGTATCTCCAAGATGGAGTTCCAAAGGAAAAAGAAGTTTTATTAATTACCACAATTAATACAACGTCACCGACAACACCTTGAAGAGCACCACTCTTCTTCAACACCACCTTTGGAGATTACCACAATCTCCTTGAAGATTACCACAATCTTCCTTTAACGGCACCTTGTGAAGATCACCACAATCTTCCGACTTGAAGAGCACCGAACTCTCCAACACCTCGAAGAGCACCAAACTCTTCAACAAGAAGATTACCACAATGTTCTTACACCTAACACCTAGATCACCCAAGTGTGTTCTTACCACAAGAACACTCACAAGGATATCTTGTGTTGAATGATGACCACAAAAATTCAAGATTACAACTCTATAATGAACAATACAATTTTGTGTGCAAGTGTAATCAAGAATTAAGCCTAGACCTCAAGATATGAAAGTGAAATTCTTAGGATATTACAACAAGAATGTTGACAATAAGAACTTAGACAATTTTGCAGATTTCTTGTTGTGTTGTGTTGTATGCTCTCTTATTGTGTTGCTTCAAATCTTCCTCTATTTATAGGAGATGATTGATCATGGATAGGCTCCTCTTGGGACCGATTTCTACAAAAAAAAAATGCAATTAAAATCAAGATTATATAGTTAGAAATCAACCCCATAATTTAAGTAAAAGTTGTCCGCAAACTCAACGGATAGTTTTTTGTCAAAAACCTATAGCGACGGTCGTGCAGAGATAAGTTTTGAAAGTATTTTTCACGAAAAATACATAGGGGGGAATGGGGTGTCCGACCGGTCGCCCCCTGTGTGGACCGGTCCGCCTCTTCAAAAATCAATACAGAGAAGTTTGCAAATTCGAACCAAATTTAGTCGGTCGCCTATAGGTCGATTGCCGACGCCACCGGTCGCCCGGTAGGGTGACCGGTCGACCTCACTATTTTCAGCAAACATGAAGTTCACTGTTTTGCACAACTTTCAGATACGGATTGCCCTATAGGGCAACCGGTTGACCTCAAAACAGATGAGTTGTCCAATTTTAGTCGAAAATGAAATTCAGAAATACTCCAAAAATAGTAAAAACATTTTAGACCGATCAAGAGTATTTGGACAATATTTAGAAACATTGTTTTGGTGTAAAAACACATTAACACAAAATCATCAAAAGTGTTGTCCAATTTTTGTCGAAAATAAACTTGAAGAAATACTCCGAAAAATTAGTAAAAACATTTTAAATCATTTAGGAGTATTTGGACAACATTTAAGAACATTGTTTTGGTGTAAAAACAAAATCATCAAAATCATGATAAAAACATTTATCTAACAGTACCCACGACAACTGCTCTAATGGCTGGAGAATCCAAGAAAGCTCATTCCAAGGATACCATCGACCAAGAGAAGATTTCCCTAATGGTGAAAATATTCAACAAGTTCTTTAACAAGAACTATAAAAGGAACAAGGTTGAAACCTCCAGAAGACACTCATCACCTTCCAAGGCCAAGGAAGAAAGACCACCCAAAAGAGCTGACAATCAAAGAGCTGATTACCAGAAAGCTGAGAACCTATGCTGGAACTGCAGACATCCAGGACATTTGTTGTTTACTGTTCCTATCCACCAGTCAACAAATACATAAAGGAAGAATAAAGAAAGGTCTTCAAAGAAAGGAGAAAAGAAAAAAACAAAGCCATGTTGGCTACTGAAACTGACTCAACCAAGTGCAAAGAGGCAGCTGAGTCAGACATCAGCGAGGAAGACTATTCCTCAGATACCGAAGAAGAGGCTTTGTTATGCCTCATTGCCAAAGAACAAGAAGATGAGGTACACTCTAACTCATCTAATTCAAATTCTGATGATAGTGATAGTGATACACACACTTCATCACCCACATATCTTTATGATTCATTAGGCAAAATGATGAATGACTTTGAGCACATAGAATCCTTTCGCACACTTTTAAATGAGGAAAATAGCCAGCTCAAAAGCCAAAACTCACAGCTGACTAAAGAACTGAGTACTCTCAGTCACATAGCTGATGAGAACAAAGAGTTGAAGGTTGAGATTGCTAAGGTCAAGGCAAACTTAGCTGAGAAAGAAACGAGGGAAAAAGATTTGAAAAATAAGATTGCATCATTCAAGAAGTCATCTAAATATGGATGAATTATTGATGATCCAAAAGGAAATAGGAGACAAGACAGGCTTAGGATTCAATTCCTTTGTCAATGCTCAAACTCCTAAAGTGGTTTTAGAAAAAGGATCCGTAAGCAATGAAGAAGTCCAAAAGCCAAAAGCACCATATGTTGCCCCACTTTCAATCATAAGCACACACATGCCTAAAAGTTATAAAGGCAAAGGCAAGAAGCCGGTGAGTATCTTTGAAAGGACGCTGAAACTAAATTCAGAAGAGCCCATCAGCAGTCTCAAAATAGGAAATATTTTGTGAAGGCAAAACAGAACTACGAAAAGCCCCAAAGGTTTCAGCATAGAAAGCCATATGAAGGCAATGGTAGAAATTATCCTAGTCATGCTGATTGGAATAATCAAATGAGATATCAGCCAAACCCTAAGGGATACAAGCGCAAGTGGCAAAGACCTCAGATTCAAAATAGGTCATTCTCTGGGCAAAGGAACCATTATCAGCACACATGTGCAGCCAAGCACAATGCTCACTATGCACAAAAGTTTCCATATTAATCCAAAGAGAGCAAATGCACACACTCACATACATAAAATGAAATTGTGTTATCAGGATCAAGACAAAAAACATTTATGTAGTGGATTTGTCTACTGCTACACCAAGTACATGTGTACTAGCAAAAAGTACAGCCAAATCAAGTTGGTTGTGGCACAAGAAGTTGAGTCACCTGAATTTCAATACAATCAACAAACTTTCAAAGAGTCATCTTGTGGAAGGATTGCCAGACTTAGTGTACAAGAAGGAAAGCATCTGTGATGCATGCTAGAAGGGAAAGCAAATCAAGTCTTCATTCCAGGATAAGGAGATGGAGATGATGATGGCGAGGGCTAATATATAGGAGGATCAGGAGGTTACAATGGAGAGACTTATCGTAGGATTGAATACTTCTACAGCAGATGCCGTCGACTTACATTATTGTATCGACTTTAAGGAGATGGTGCATATGGCGTGAAGATTGAGCAAAGCTCAAGAGGAGGGGTTTCAACCGACAGCACCGAGTTCTAACTCCAATGCATGGAAGAGGAACACTAACAAAAAAGAGGAGCATAGTTCAAAAACAACAGAGCAAAGGGGGGAGGGCGACCGAGCCTAAACCATGAGTAAATTTGAACCCCTACTACTCAAACGAGGGATATTAAATGCTTTAAGTGTCATGGGCTTGGGCATATTGCTAGTCAATGTCCAAACAAAAGGGTGTTGGTGTTGCGTGATAATGAGGAATTAGAGTCGGAAAGTGAGGAGAGCCGGATTATAGTGACATCCGGAGTTGGAGGATATTATGGAGGTAGTAGAGTCGGCAGGGGGAGGCGTTATCGTTAGTGTCCCGGAAGGTGCTGAGTATTCAGCCTAAGTCAGATGATGGAGTCCAGCGAAAACACATCTTTCATACAAGGTGTTTTGTCAATGGAAAGGTTTGTAGTGTCATTATAGACAGAGGTAATTGCACTAATGTAGCTAGCACAAAGTTTGTAGAGAAATTGGGGATTCCAACGATGAAACACCCACAACCATGTAAATTGCGGTGGTTGAGTGATTGTGGGGATCTGTGGATCACCAAGTAGGCAAAAGTAGTTTTCCAAATAGGGGATATAAAGATGAGATGTTGTGTGATGTTGTCTTGATGCAGCGGGGCACATCCTATGGGTAGACTGTGGCGATTCAATAGGAGGGTACAACATGACGATTTCACCAACCAAGATACTCTTGTTCATAATCAAGAAAAAGAGAGTTCAACTAGTGAGAAGAAAAATCAAAATAAAGCCGAGAAAAATGAGAGCTTAAGGGAAAACAAGAGTGAGGGTCCGACTAAGGGTAGGAGTGAGGTTCGAGAGATGGACGGAAAAAGGAGAGTAACATTAATGAAAGGGCGAAAAAAATAAAAGGGGGGACAAATGGCCTTGAGGTAAGGAACGAGGAAAATAAATTTAATGGCAAAAATGAGTGACCTTAGGAAAGCCACAACAAGTGGTTGTTCGATGATACTCTTGGTTTATAAGGGCACTTATTTATCTACTGACGATCTTAACCCCGATTTGCCTAGTTACGTATGTTGTCTTTATTGCAGAACTCGAGGATGTGTTTCCGACAAGATGTCGGATTGGTTACCGCCTATTTGGGGGATTGACCACCGATTAACTTCATCCCGGGGTATCCTTACCAAACCGACCGGCATATGTGAGTCTAATCCAGAGGAGACCAAGGAATTGCAGCATCAAGTTGATGAATTGCTAAGTAAGAAACTCATTTGGGAGAGTATGAGTATGTGTGCAGTTCCAGTGTTACTAGTTCCAAAGAAAGATGAGTCGTGGAGGATGTGTGTGGATTGTCGAGCTATCAATAACATCACTATTAAGTACCGACACCCCATACCTCGCTTGGATGATATGTTTGACGAGCTTCATGGGTCTAGCATCTTTTCCAATTTAGATTTAAGGAGCGGATGCCATCGATTCGGATACGGGAAGAGACGAGTGGAAAGCGGCTTTTAAGACCAAGCATGGTTTGTATGAGTGGTTAGTTATGCCGTTTGGGCTAACTAATGCACCGAGCTCATTTATGAGATTGATGAACCATGTTTTGAGGGCTTTTATTAGGAAGTTTGTCGTGGTTTACTTTGATGATATTCTCATCTATAGTAAATCATTGTACGAACACTTAGATCATTTGTGGGCCGTATTAGAAGTGTTAAGTAAAGAGCCACTATATGCAAATACCAAGAAGTGCACATTTTGTTCCGAGCAATTGATATTCTTGGGATTTGTAGTGAGCTCGAGAGGAATCACAATGGACAAGTAGAAAATTAAGGCTATTCGGGATTGGCCTAAGCCAAAATCAGCCAGTCAAGTCCGTAGCTTCCATGGGCTTGCGATTTTTTATCGGAGATTTGTACGAGATTTTAGCACTATCGAAGCACCAAGACAAGGCATTCGAGTTGCTTAAAGAAAGGCTAACACATGCACCTTTACTAGCACTGCGAATTTCACCAAGGTAATCGAGATCGAGTGTGATGCATCGAGAGTTGGGATTGGAGCCGTATTGATGCAAGAGGGGTGGCCGAACATGTTCTTCAGCGAGAAATTGAGCGGGACAGCCTTGAACTACCCAACATACGACAAGGAGTTGTATGCTTTAGTCCAGGCCTTGAAAACGTGGAAGCATTATCTCTGGCCGAAGGAATTCATAATTCACACTGATCACTAGTCATTAAAGTATCTCGGGACAAAAAAGCTGAACAAGCGCACGACGACGCTGGCTTGAGTTCATCGAAATGTTTTCTTACGCTATCCGGTATAAGTAAGGTAAGACTAATGTAGTAGTAGACGCACTATCTCGAAGGTACACTCTTATCTCTACTTTAGATAGTTATACTTGCATGATCTTGATTTTCGAGTCATTTGTTGCATGCAAAAAGGGGCGGTGGCTAAATGTTATCAACATGATGGTTTTCTATTTCGAGAAGATAAATTGTGCATTCCCGAATGTTCATTAATAGACTTACTAGTGAGGGAATCATATGGTGGGGGTCTTATGGGACATTTTGGGGTAGCCAAAACCTTATTTTATCTTGCAAGAGCATTGTTTTGGCCACATATGAAGCGTGATGTTGAATGTATTTGTACTAGATGCGTTACTTGTAGGCAAGCTAAATCTCGAGTTCAAAACCAGAGTCTTTACACGCCATTACCCATACCGACAACACCATGGGTTGATATTTCTATGGACTTTGTTTTAGGACTTCCAAGAACTAAACATGGGTCCGATTCTATATTTGTTGTCATAGATCGTTTTTCAAAGATGGCACATTTTATTCCTTGTCATAAAACTGATAATGCATCTTTGATTGTTGACTTGTTCTTTAGAGAAGTTGTGAGATTGCATGGTATGCCTAGGACCATTGTTTTGGATAGGGATGCTAAGTTCTTAAGTTACTTTTGGAAAATCATGTGGGAAAAATTGGGAACAAAAATGTTATTTTCTACTACGTGTCATCCCCAAACGGACGGTCAAACTGAAGTGGTAAATAGAACGTTGTCCATGTTGTTAAGGGCTATCATTAAAAAGAATATTAAAACGTGGGAAGAGTGTTTACCGCATGTTGAGTTTGCTTATAATCGTGTTGTTTATTTGATCGAAGTTTTCACCATTTGAACTTGTTTATGGTTTTAATCCACTAACCCCATTGGATTTATCACCTTTACCTATTTCTCGAGCACGTTAACTTAGATGGGCGTAAGAAAGCTGATTTTGTGAAACAGCTTGATTACATGAGAAAACAGGGCTTAATATTGAACGAGCGAATGTCGCCCCGAATGATTCGGCCCAAATAAAGTCTAAATTGCAGCCTCGTGGAGATGGTTCATTTCAAATGCTTGAGCGGATCAATGATAATGCTTACAAGATTGACTTACCTAAGGCAGTATGGGATTAGTGCTTCTTTTAATGTTCATGATCTTAGTCCATTTGATGTCAATTCGGATTTGAGGACAAATCCTTCTCAAGAGGAGGAAAATGATGAGAATCCATGGACGAAAGACCCAGTAACGGTGCCAGTTGGTCCGGTGACGAGGGCTCGAGCAGGAAAGTTCAAGGACGCACTCAATGGGTTGATTCAAGTCATTCAAAAGGAGACCGATAGTGTGTTGTCTATAGAGGAAGATTTTAGGGTGGTCTAGTTGATTCATGTCATCAACGTTCAAGAGTCCACCTCGATCGAGCAAGTGAAGGATGCCATGAATACAAGTCATTTATTTTGTAATCAAGTTCTCAATAGTGTCTTGTATTCGCGTAGTTTGATTTATTTTGAGTCGTTTTGATATTTTGGAGGCCAAATAAACCTTTAAGGCGCGTCTTAAGTTGATATTTCGTGTTTGGGATGAGCAAGGGTCAAGTTCGGCTTGATGCATGGGCAGCCCGTGCATATGTGCATGGCCCGTGCGCCTTTGTGAACGTCTTCGACTTGACGCACGGGCAGCGCATGGCCCGTGTGTCTCTGAGTTTCAGCAGATTTGGGTGTGTTCATTTTTTATTTCCTTTTCGATTATTAAGTTGTTTCCTAGTAGGGTTAGGGTTTTTCGATCCCATATAAAGGTGAACACTTATTCTTTTTCATTAGTTATCAATTGAATTCATATATTTACTCTCAAATTGAGTGTTTTTCCAAGTGCTTCAAGATTTACGTTTCTTGTTGCAATTATCGACTTATCGAGACATTAATCCATAATTTCTTGTGGCGTCTTCACATACCGAGGTTCTTGCTTTGCTAAGCAACGGGTTGAGGTTATTCCACCATCTTTAACCGAACTAGTGAAGATCTTGGGTTAACAACATATTATTGTTTGGGTCGTATACACGTTCGTTGCTACGGTTCACATCAGTATGTCCCCGAAGACACGATTGTTTCTCTAGCCCCTTACCAAAGCCTATTCTATCTCTCTCCCCATGGTAAGAAAAAAGAGAATAGGTGCACCCCGCAAGTCAGCTGGGAAGAAGAAGAAGGTGGCAGAGTCAGCTGTGGTGGTAGAGGAAAAAGAAGAAGAGCCAAAATTTCCTCTGAGGAGGACTAGGATGAGGCTCAAGGCGGGCCGACAAAGTTGTTGAGCCGCTTGTATCCACCACGGTGAGAGCGAGAAAGCTATTGTCGATGAGCAACAAAAATCAAAGGTTGGCGATGGTGGTCAAGCACTGCTCAAGAAACTCAAGAAGTTGCCTAGCCACATACATCTGAACAAGACACAGCTGATATGCCTTCATCTGTTATTGAAAAGAACACAGTTGATATAATCAAAGGTACAGCTGAACAAGACACAACTGATACAATGAAAGATGATACAATTGTTATACCTTATGAGATGTTGTTGTTGCTAAGGTAGAGAAGGCTAATGAAAAGCCCAGGGGGAAGATGATGATGGCGTTTATCCACTATGACAAGCATATCCGAAAATTAAAGATACTGCGTGAATGGAGTGCTTGGAAGCGAGTGCCACCGAATTCAATTCGAAATACGGATATGATCGATGAGGAGAAATACCTCCTAAGATTTTTGGCAACGTTCATATTCACTCGCTCTTGATTGATTTTTGCATCCTTTTATATGAAAAGAATGACAATGAGAGGAAGAAAGCTAAGGCTAAACCTTTGGAGAAGTCTAAGGCTCTCGAGCCCCATGTATGTGCATTTGTTAGGAAATTTATTGTTTAGATTTTGATGAATGCCATGTAAAACTTAGAATAGGAAGTTGGCACCCCATTTTGTTGTAAACAACATTGTAATAAATAAATAGGTCAAGTCAATTTGAGTTAAGTCAGCTATGCCCAAACATGCAAGAAGACAACTGGAGACTAAAATGAAGACTCCGCTACAAGACAAGGTAGGAGTATGGCAAAGAAGAGTAGACGGAACTCTATCAAGAAAAAGTTTGAGATAGATACGGTGAGTGGAGTGGATCAAGTCAACTCAAGAAAAGCCAAGTCTCAAGTTGAAGTGACAAGAGTCATCCAATGATTGGAAGTCGACTAAGTCACCTGGGGAAAGCAAGGAAATGCGTCAAGTCGAGATAATCGAAAAAGATCCGTTGTACGTAAATCAAGAGAATTACCTAAACAAGTAATATCTCCATACTACCTTTCTCGAAGTGCTCAGTCCCGAAGCGTGCAAAAGGAATAAACCAATGGGAAGCACTACACCGTGTCGAACTCGAAAAAGGTGAAGAACAATTCATACGAGGAAATGGCAATTCCAAGGATCGCAACAAGACAAGCCAACGACGCAAGTGACTTTCAAAAAAAGCCTATATCTTCAACGGGCAAATTTTTGAAAGATCACTATAAAAGGCCGAGGAGTTTATTTGAGAAAAAAACAAAAAGAGAGTGACCAAGTAGACGGAACCACAAGCGTTCAAGCAATTATTAGAAAATCAAATATTCTCAATCCTCAAGCCTACACTACGAAGAACATCAATCCACCACTCACCCGTGAAGGAAAGATAACTTCAATCAGTTGAAGAGGAAAATCTTGAAAAATCGGGGGTCTACATTCCTCGAAGGATTGTAGGAAGGTTCAAGGTCGAACCAAGTCTTGAGCTTTTGGAGGGCTTCGTGATCAAATCCAAAGAGCTTGAGCAAGTGGGCTGTAGTAGCAAGGCAAGTGCGCCCTGTGAAGAAGCCGAGTCGCACGAGAAGCCGGTGAGTGATCAAGGCGTCTCATCGAGTCCCAAAGGATCAAGTTTTGTGTGATCAAGACTTGTATACGGGACTGTTACCACTTTGTATCTTGATCAATACCTAGTGGATTCCTCCAGAGTTGGAGAAGAGAGGAGTAGAAGAATTACCCCATCTTGAACCTCTATAAAAATCTTATTGTGTCATTTACATTTCAAGACTTTAATTCCTCGCATCTTAATTGTTTAAATCTGTTTGATAAATTTGCTATCCACTTGATAATTTCTAAGTACTAAACCAAGCACTAAATCCTTGCTTAACCAAACTTAAGGGTGTTAAGTCTTCGGCGAAAACAAACCACGGTTGAGTTAATTTAGACTTAATAATTTGAGTTATTCCATCAATGGCTCGGTTGAGTCCGTTGTGAGAGACTAACTCTAACCGATTAACTAAATTGGTTGTCCACCAGACACGGTGTAGTATCAACTCGAATATTTAAAAGGACTAAATCAAAAATTTGGTAAGGTTTATTCAACCCCTTCTAAACCTTACACTTACACCCCTTGGGACCTACAAGTGGTATCGAGCGGTTGGTTCATTGAGCCTTTCGTGACCGGTTCTTGAACTAGATCTCCAAACTTTTCAAAGTCCGCTTTAGTACTTAAACTTTCAAAACTCTTTTTATCATTAAAATTTATTATCATGGAAGCAAATTTGACACGCATCCCTATGTTCACAATTGAAGAATTTGATGATTGGAAAATTCATATGCAGGCTCATCTATCAGCATTACATGATGAGATGTGGATAGTGATAGAGGATGGGCCATTGCAAATCTTAAAGGTGAACACAATTTGTAAGAAGAGTGAAGGAGAAGAGGATGTTGTCCCTAGACCCACTATGGTTGAAAAACCAAGAATCGAATGAACAAATGATGACAGAAAAAGATACAACCGGACAATGTAGCCAAGGACATCCTTTACAAAACATTGGACAAAGCCATGTTCAATAAAGTCAAATCATGCAAAACGGCTAAAGAAATCGGGACAAGCTAACATTGATTTGTGAAGGCTCGGAGCAAATCAAAGAAAACAAATTATCGGTGGTCGTCTAAATTTGAGAACTTGAAAATGATCTCGGAGAAAACCTGGATCAACTGGATGCTCGGTTCGAAATCACCAACGAGCTATCGCACTCGGAAAGGAATATACACGAAGGAAATGTGTATGAAGATCTTAAAAAAGTCTCCCAACCGAATGGGAAATGGAGGTCATGGCACTAAGACACTCCATGGACCTATCGAAGACCTCCAACCATGAACTATTCTCGGATCTCAAAGCCTACGAGTTTGAATGAGAAGAAAGGACCGAGGAAGAGACAATTGTACCCAAAACAATTTGCTCTAATTGTTAAGGATGGAAAGAGAGCCGAGGTCAAAGAAGTCATTGATCCGGAAAGAAATAAACGATGGTTAAAAGGTTCAACAAGTTCTTCAATAAGAACTACAAGAGAGGCAAGGGTGAATCTTCCGAGAAGACACTCAGCTCCTCCAAGTCAAGAGAAGATAGGCCAACCAAAAGAACAGATCATCAAAAAGTGAATATCAAAGGGTTGACAATCCAAGAATGGAAAGAGTGCGATCAAAAGGTTGAATATCTATCTTTGGGAACCAGACAACCAGTCACTATGCCATTGATTTGCCCATATCCCCGTAGTCAACAAATATAGGAATGAAGAAGAAAGAAAGGTCTTGAGAGAAAGAAGACAAGAAAAGAAAAGGCAATGTTGGCTACAGAGATCATTTAAAAATGACCATGTCAAGAGAGACGGTGATTGAAGCGATGAAGTCGACTACTCAAGTGACTCAAGAAGAAGCCCCGACCGTTTAATGGCCAAGGAACAAGATCAACCGACCAAGAAGATGAGGTACACTCTAACTCATCAAACTCGGATTCTAGTGATAGTAGATGACACACACACTTCATCACCCATCGATCTTTATGATTCATTAGGCAAAATGATGAAAGACTTTGAACACATTAAATCCTCACACACACTACTAAATGAGAAAAAAACTGACCTACTCAAAAGCCAAAACTCTCGGTGACTAAGGAGCCGAGTACTCTAAGTCAAATAGTGATGAGAATGAAAGTTTAAAATTTGAAAATGCTAAGCTAACTAAGATGAGAAATAGTTGCCATAGAAAAGAGGAGAATGACCTCAAAAATGTGATTGCATCATTCACTAAGTCATCTAAATCATTGGATGATCTTATTATGAGTCAAAGAGAATGTGGAGACAAGACAAAGCTTAGGATTTAATTCTCTGCGTGCTATGTCAAACTCCAAAAGTGATTTTGGAAAAAGGATCTTCAAGTAATGAAGAGTCTAAAAAATCCAAAACTCTAAATGTTACACACACATTCACTCCAAAGCACAATTACAAGCAAAGCGGCCTTGGTTATAAAGGAAAAGGAAAATGACCGAGTTGAGTCTTATTTGAAAGACATGAGAAGAGATTCGATCGAGTTCCTCAAAGAAACTCCAACAGAAAATACTCAGTAAAGAAGAAGCGAGCTACCAAAAACCCTTAAAATCTATAAAAGAAATACATATGATGGGAATGGTAGAAAATATCCAAGCCAAGCCGATTGGAATGATGTGAACTATCAAAGCATAGACTTATGGAATATAAGCCCAAATGGCAAAGGCCTAGAACTCAAGAAAGGCCATTCCAAAAGTATAAGAGCTTTCATCAAAGACAAATATGCACCTAGGCACTACACTCGGAGACACCACAATTACCCAAAAGAAGGCGATTGCTAAAACTTATACGGACATACATACGACAAAAAGAGACAGGTTGTATGAACCTAAAATCCCCAAGCAATTTGCTAAGATTAATTATGATTATGGCATCGATAGATGGCAACCCCTTAGAGTCAAATCATTCGGCTATAAGTTGGTTGGATCATCTTACAACTCTAATCCCTCAGACCAGGACAAATATGGGTACCTAAAACTTAATTTCATTGATTGCGGAGTTCAAGGAACAGTGAGTGCCAAGGAACCTGGTACATGGGCCGATGGTCGCATTCCGGACATATGACAGAAACAAGAAAAATCTGTCAAAATTCAAAAGAAGTTAAAGGAGCAAAAGTCATATTTGGAGGAAATGAAGCTCCAGGTGAAATAAGAGGCATTGGATCCATCAAGAGGAACGGATTAGAAATCACGAGATGTTGCATATGTTGAAGGACTCAACTTCAACTTGTTAAGCATCGATCAACTCGTGACAAGGGCTATAATGTTGGATTTAACATGGGTATATGCCAAATCAAGGATGAAACTAATGAAGTTGTGTTGCAAGGATGCGGACAAAAGAACATGTACGTAGTAGATTGGTCAACCGCTACACACAAAGACTTGTCTATTAGCAAAGAGCAGTGAATCAAGTTGGTTGTGGCACAAAAAGCCGAGTCACCGAATTTCAAAACGATTGACAAGCTTGCCATAAGTAATCTTGTGGAAGGACTTCCGGACTCAAGATACAAGAAGGAGAGTATATGTGATGCATGTCGAAAGGAAAACAAATCAAATCTTCATTCAAAGAAAAGACATGCCCATCTTCAACAAGAATATTGCATCCGCTACATATAGATCTATTTGGCCCGGTGGAACCAGCCAAAGCATAAGTGGAAAGAAATACACCTTGGTGGTAGTAGATGACTACTCAAGATATACATGGACAATATTCATGTGTAAGAAGAAAGAAACTCTCTGAAACTACCACGGTGATGAAGAGGATTCAAAAGGAGAAGAGTCAAACCATTATCAAAATAAGATCGTATTGAGGAACCGATTTTGTCAATGGAATAATAACTCGTATTATATTGAAAATGGTATTGGTCATGAACTATCGCCAGCTAAAGGACTCCACAAGAATGGAGTTGCGAGAAAGAAGGAAAGAACTCTCAAAGAGCAACAAGGACCATGTTAGTCAAGCGGGGTTACCAAAAAGATTTTGGTCAAGCAATAAACACACTTGCTACACTCAAAACAGATGCATTATAAATAGGCGGTGACAAAGACTCCCTATGAGATTTGGGTGGAAGAAAACCAAATGTTGCATATTTTAGAATATTTGGATGTAAGTGCTTCATCCACAACAATGGCAAGGACAATCTAAAAGCTTTCGATGCTAAACTTGATGAAGGTATCTTCTTGGGATACTGGTGAAAGCAAAGCCTACTGAGTACTCAACAAAAGGACTATGGTTGCGGAAGAATCCATTCACGTGGTATTCGATGAGCCAAATGTAAATGGAAAAGACATTGAAGAGTCACCGATAAGTCAATCATCCAACCATACGAAAAATCCCTATCAAGCCAAGTGGAATTGTAAACTCGAAGAAGATGAGATAGTCAATCTCAAAAGCAATTTGGAAAATTTGCGCTAAGTGACTACGAGAGAGTGATCAAAGTAACACACCGCTAGACGATCGAACCCCGCTAACCTACTTCAACTCGATGTAAGATGGCCGAGAGACCATCCACCGTAACTTGTCATTGGAGATATAAGAGAAGGTGTTAAAACAAGATCCGAGAACTCAACAAGAAGCTATGTTCACATGCTTTATCTCGCAAATAAAGCCCAAAGATGTGTTACAAGCATTGGATGACACACATTGGATTCAAGCTATGCAAGAAGAGCTGAATCGTTTGAAAGAAATAAAGTATGGGAATTAGTTCAAAGACCCACGCATCAAAACGTTATTGGTACTAAATGGGTTTTTGAAACAAGATGAACGAGGAAGGTTACGTGGTAAGAAACAAAGCAAGACTAGTAGCCAAAGGATATTGCCAAGAAGGAGGAATAGATTTTGATGAAACATTTGCTCCTGTAGCAAGATTGGAAGCAATAAGGATGTTTCTTGCCTATACGACTCACAAGAATTTCATTGTATATCGATGGATGTAAAAAGTGCATTCCTAAATGGTCTATTGGAAGAAGAAGTGTATGTTGAACAACCTCCAGGATTTGAGCGAGAAAACTCTTGGAAATAAGGTATACAAACTCAAGAAAGCCTGTATGGACTGAAACAGGCACCCAGAGCATGGTATGATACCTTGTCACAATTCCTAATCGAAAATAGATTCACAAAAGGAAAAGTAGATAGAACACTTTTTTAATTCAAGACAAAAAGAGTATCCGCTTGTTCAAATATATGTGGATGACATCATTTTTGGATCCACAAACAAAGAGTGTGAAAAAATTTCAAACCTCATGCAAAGTAAATTTGAAATGAGCATGATGGGAGAGTCGACATTCTTCCTTGACTCCAAGTGAAACAATCAAGGATGGAACGTTTATAAGTCAAACAAAATACACGGAGATTTAATGAAGAAATTTGGTATGGAGGAGAAGTCTTCGTGAAAATACCAATGAATACAACAATCAAAATGGACATGGATGCGGATGGCAAGCACAGATCAAGATCAAACAAGATCTGAGCACTTATTGGATCATTGCTCTATCTTACAAAGAAGCGTGCCGGACATCACCTTTCTTGTCAGAGGTGTATGTGCAAGATTTCAATCTGCTCCAAAAGAAAGCCATATGACAGCGGCTAAGAGAATACCGAGATACTTGAAATGAAGCCAAGAAGTTGGCTTATGGTATCCAAAGGAAGGTGGATTCAAGCTAATTGGCTATTCAGACTCGACTATCTTTGGATGCAGAGTTGACAGTGAAAAGCACCTCGGCACATGTCAAATGCTAGGAAACATGATGATTTCCTGGTTTAGCAAGAAACAAAATTCAATAGCCACCTCTACGGTGGGAGAATACATAGTTGCGGGCGGTTGTTGTGCCCAAGTCCTATGGATGAGACAAAGAAATTGAGAGACTATGAAGTTGAAGAAAAAGAGATTCCAATCATGTGTGATAACACAAGTGCAATTGCAATCACTCAAAATCTCGTGTTGCACTCAAGAACAAAGCATATCGATGTCGATATCACTTCATAAGAGATCATGTTGAAAAGAAGGACATCATCGTGGAATATATCTCAACTAATAAACAATTGGTCGACATCTTCACAAAACCATTATGTGAGTCAAGATTTGAAGAACTCAAGCATGAGTTGGGGTTAATTGAATTTTGAGTTAACATTGAAGACTCAAAGAAAAGAAATGGAACACAGAAAGGGAAAAAGAGTCAACTCTAAAATCATTTGAATAAATCACCTGTGATAAGAAAGAAATTTACACCAAAGTCACCGACAAGTGAGTCCCAAAGAAGTCGTGAGAAGAAGAGTTAAAACGGTGGGTAAAAAGCGAATCATTTATGAGAAAAGTGACAAAACGCAATCGTTTTTACTAAGCGGGAATGTTTTTAAGAATGACGTCAAAGATAATGATGATGTGTACTGGACATAAAGCCGCACACCAAGCTTATGATTGGATATAAATGCTTTGCCGCATTAAATACGAGACATTAAATGCTAAAAAAGGCGTGCAAAATCTAAACCGTTGATTTTGATCACATTTCAAAAACCACCCGCACGTCCTTTCATAAACCATACTTAAACCATTTTCGCCCGCTTTCTCTCACACACTACCAAAACTGTTCATTTCTCTCTCTCGAAGCAAAGGCAAAAATTCTCTCAAAAACCCTATCTATCTTCAAATCAATCTCTAAGTTTTCTTCGATAAAATTCTGAAAAATGGCACCAACCTATGATTTTATCAAGTTAGGAAAGCAAATCCACCGGGTCTACCGTGTATTTCGAGGGCATGGTCAAACAGGGTCCAATGACGCCCTCATAAAGAAAATAGCTGAAAAACTCCAAACGACCGGAAATTTGAAATAGTTTCGACGATGGAATATTCGATGACCTATGTGGAGGAGGTCGCACAATTCTATGTGAACGCCGAGATTCACGATGAAGGAATAAAGTCATCTGCATTCACGGAGAAAGGAGTTCACCATCTCGCCAAGGATTTGGTGAACACTGCCACTACCAACGGAAGGAGCATCGAAATTAACGGTGATGTAAACTTGGTCTGCCGCTTGGAAGAAATAGCCAAGCCCGACTACGCTGTTGATAAAATAGTTTACACAAAGCAAACAAGAGGTTTCTTGAAGGAGGACTATCACAAGTTGTTGGACATAGTTGCCAAAAGTATTGACATCAAATTTGGCGGCTTTGACCAAATCAAAAGCAAAATTGATCGTGATGGCGGCGATCATTGAAGAAAGGAAAATAAACTGGCTGAGTTTGTCAGAGCGGACTATGCCGAATGTGGGATTAAATCCTTCAAGGAAGATGGCACATTTGGAGGATCCCCTAGGATATGGCCTGGTGGTGATTGGCCGGATGATGGAGGTGAAAGGAGTCCCTCTTAGACATGGAAATGCGTTCCATGTAAACAAAAGAATGTTGAGATCAAACCTCTCGGCGCACTGAGAGAGCCTACGCCAAGAGAGCGACACGAGTGAGGGGAATCGGTGACCACGAAGATACTTGTATTTCCTCTCCACCAAAGAAGAAAGCCGCACTCCGCGGTTGCTAAGAAGAAACTGCTTTGCTCATGCAAAGAAAGAAAGTCAAACTCCGCTCCCGCCAAGCAGTAGGAGTCACCGCCCCGCGGCCGTGTCTCCTACCCAGCAGAAGTTAGCCGATCGAGAAGGACTCTCAACTACCTTCTCCGATCGTCAAAAAAGGAGATCGACAAGCCAAGACGGCCCTTCTCGAGAAAGAAAACACAAAGACGCCCCCCGCCGCCAAGACTCAAGAAAGCGTCTCGAACCGTAAATCCCTCGGTACAAACTAGAGACGAAGAAGAATCATCAAGCACTCCGAGCTTGAGAAACCGGCCGAGTCACCACCACTCAGTGGGAGCAGAGACGGAGACTCTTTGGAGAAGTAGAGTCCCCAGATACTATAGATGAAACAGCTAAGTCTGTTGAAGGCGATCACAGAGGCAAATCAAGAAATAGCTGTAGTCCGCGCAGTGAGACACAAGAAGAAGTCGATAGAGCTGACAGTGATGTGATGATCCTATCCCCACTTTACCCGGACATCCAAAATCGTCTGCGAGAGTGGAGGAAGTGGAAATTGAGTTGATCAAGGGAACAGTTCCAACGGCCTGAATTTATAGAAGAAGAAGAGGAACTGAAGTTCCTTGGAGTGACCACTGTGGTCCAAGCACGGATGAAGAAAAGCGCATGAGATATCTTGCAGATCTTGAAGGACAAGGAGAAGGAAAGACAGAAGAGGAAGCGAGGCACGTGAGAAGGCCAAGATCTCGCCCTATCACGGCACCACGAACACACACATCATCTCCTTGATGTCTTATCCGATGATGATGAGGATCCGCATCTGCTTGCCGCTGCCACAGAAGAGATGCAAATGCAAGCGAGCAATGCATGAATCCGAATTCTTCATGAGAAGAGCATGATGGAGGGACCAGGAGAGTCCTCCAAAACACAACCGAAATTGATCCAATGGGAGTGGTTCAAAGAAATCGCCACCATTGTTCTTTGCCACCACTTCCTCACTCGGAAGAAGCAATTAAAGGAACTGGCGATGGCGGGTTAGTGGGGACCCGATTGAGCCAACCCCTAATGAAGGTGTCTTACCACCGCCCCAACTGAACACTCGGTAGAAACGAGGAAGGAGTTTGAAGACGAGTGATCCCATTCCAAGTCACTCTGGTGGTGCGCCACGGTGAGGGAGAACTCTCCTCCACCGCAGCAAGGTCGGAGAATGTTGCAGATGACTCCACAACGAATCCAGGAAGTGAAGTGGAGAAAGTACAAACACAAAACGAAAGACAAGTTGCCATCAACGAAGCTCGATAGTCGAGACTGTCTCGGTGAGGTGCCCAAGCTACGCGAAGGCTAATGACGCCGATGCGATGCGATCGGCGAAGGAAACGACCGGGAGTTAACACTGGCGATGAAAGTGCAATCCATGGGGTTGAGACTCCAATGGATGCCACCACGAAGACCCTAAGACAGTGACACTTTGTCGAAGGGAGGTCCAAAGCCTCACCATAGCTTGAGACTGTAGGAGGTAATGAAGGCCCGGGAGGTTGAGACTTCAGGGTAAAAGAAGTCAAGTAGAGAACATCCGTCCCGCTATCATTGATCCATCGAAAAAGGAGATAAGCGCGCTTCATGATTCCCAGGATAATCTGATGTAACCTTTCCGGGATCGAAGAAGCGGACGAAGAAGTTGAGTCATCCCCCTGTGAGATCCAAAAGACTCAGTGCGGATGTTCCGGCAAAGACGAGCAAGTCGATCTCAAGACTACTCGTCAAACCTTTAATTTTGATGATGAGCCACCAATGGAAATCTCATCATCGTCCGATGACGCTTCGATAAGGCCGAGGACGATCCACTCAATGGAGAAACCAGTGAGACCAACGGTTTGTTGAGACAAATTGGCTTCGGCAAGTCGGGTCCACTTCACAACGAGACCCCGGTGACAAACACAGTCATCGCGCAGCTCCCCAAGTCGCAGAGTTTGACTCCAAAAAGGAACTTCACGCGCCCCTCTCATGATTGAACAAATCCTTGTTGGCCGTGATGATTCCTTTGTAGAATCATTTCCTTTCTCCTTAGAGGTACCCGACCTCCATGAAGAGTCGAGAACGAGCTCGCACGCTTTCGCTGCACAGCTCCCGTCATTCCATCAGTACCATTGTTCGGTGATTGACATGACTTTGATTTGCATGGCCATCACCGCAATCGGAAGAATTAGTGAAGTTCGCGAAGTGTTCAAGGCATTATTTCCGAGATTGAACGGATGGAGAGGCACCAGGCCTCTATGGACATGCGACCGACAACAGAGATGCCAACCTTATCTGGCCGACTTGAGAGGCAGAGCATCGGGGATCGGGAATGGTGGCAACAAGAAGCAAACAATGCGTGTGGAACAAGTTAGATACTTCAGGACATTGTTCAACAAGCCTGGGTGTGAGAGTGAGAATGTTGATGCAAAAACGAAATTGAGAGAACACATTGAGCACATGCATGAAGCTCACACCGCCGAGATAAAGCTGCTGCGTGAGCAAAATAAGAGTGATCTCCCGTCTGGAAGAAAATATGGATGAGAAAATTCAGCCTTCTCATGGCTGAAATGAAGCTAATTTCACAGAGTCCAACACTACTCGCTCACGAATTTCAGCCGCATACTCCACAAAGCCAGACTCGAGACAGAACTCCACTATCGCCAGCTCGATTTCTTGCTTGCCGATCTGTTTCCATGCGTTCCTCTCTCCTTTGATGATGCCAAAAAGGGGAAGAGGAATACCTTAAAGCACAAAAGAGATCTGAAAGGTGAAAAAGAGGATGCGGCTGCGAAGGAAAGTCATCCGAGGAAGTGTTGAAACTAAAGAAAGGAAAGTCCGTTGAGGGGGAAGGATCGAAAGATGTGACCTTGATGATCGCACAAACCCCCAAACTCCCCTGTTACTCGCCACTCCAACACTGCTATATCTATGGCCGAAAAGAGAAAAACAATTGAAGCGAGGGATGGAGGAAGTGGAAGGAAGAATGGATGCCCGAGTTATGAACATCTTGAAACAACATGGAGGCATTCAAAGAGACAGAGACACTTATGCCATCTCGGATGTCGGGACGAGCCACGATCGGTTGATGAATTTAAAACGCCGATCCAAGGATACTTTGCAAATATGTCTATGGCTCAAGCTTGGGACTGTCTTGGGAAAAGGGTCTCACGTTATGTGAAGAAGCCGACAGACAATGACCAGACTACCAGCGATCACTCTGCTTGGTCACTCCGCTGGTCACTCAATTGGAAAGAAGAAGACCCAAGACAATACACGCCCTGAGGTAGAGGAAGAAGCAGTGGTGGAGGAAGAGGTTTCACTCCAGGCCTCGCCCAAAACATTGAATACGTAGATCCGGCAGAAAGGAGGGATCTACTAGCCGGGTCTTGACCAAGTAGCAAATTTGCAAGTGGCTAAAAGTAATGTTGAGTATGCGAAAAAGAATAGAAGAAGAAAACAAGAGACAAACTCAGCTATGGGAGGAAAGACAAGAGAGATTAAGAAGAGACGAAGCTGCAGAAGGCATATGAAAAGAAGAAGAAGGCAATCGACGACGAGAAAAAGAGAAGAAGAGCAGAAGATGCTGAACAAGATGAAAGAAGGAGACAGCGAAGGAGATGAAGTGTTGCTGTCCACCCCTTCATGTATTTTATTATGTAAATACATACTATGTAAGTCTTCTGTAATAAAGCTATAAATTCTTCATTTTTGTGTAGACAAATGGTTGCTCACGATACACCTTGTAAAATGGGATTTGTGTAAAAGAACAAGAATGTTATGATCAATAAATGGATTGATTCTACGCATACATTCTATGTGAATACACCATCTGTATGTATCTTTGCTATTTGCATTTTTGAATGATTTAAGTTTTGGCATCATCAAAAAGGGGGAAATTGTTAGGAAATTTATTGTTTAGATTTTGATGAATGCCATGTAAAACTTAGAATAGGAAGTTGGCACCCCATTTTTGTTGTAAACTGCATTGTAATAAATAGGGCTGGTCAAGCTGAGTTAAGTCAGCTATGCCCAAACATGCAAGAAGACAACTGGAGACTAAAATGAAGACTCCGCTGCAAGACAGCCGAGTATGGCAAAGAAGAGTAGACGGGAACTCTACTGAAGAAGCAGCTGAGATACAGCTGAGTGGAGTGTCAGTCAAGTCAACTCAAGAAAAGCCAAGTCTCAAGTTGAAGTGACAGAAGAGTCATCCAATGATTGGAAGCTGACTCTAAGTCACCTGGGGAAAGCAAGGAAATGCAGTCAAGTCGAGATAACTGAAAAAGATCCGTTGCACAGAAATCAAGAGAATTACCTAAACAAGTAATATCTCCATACTACCTTTCTCGAAGTGCTCAGTCCCAGAAGCGTGCAAAAGGAATAAACCAATGGGAAGCACTACACCGTGTCAGAACTCTGAAAAAGGTGAAGAACAATTCATACGAGGAAATGGCAATTCCAAGGACTGCAACAAGACAAGCCAACGACTGCAAGTGACTTTCAAAAATAAGCCTATCTCTTCAACGGGCAAATTTTTGAAAGATCACTATAAAAGGCTGAGGAGTTTATTTGAGAAAAAAAAAGGAGAGTGACCAAGTAGACCAGAACCACAAACGTTCAAGCAATTATTAGAAAATCTGAAATATTCTCAATCCTCAAGCCTACACTACGAAGAACATCAATCCAACACTCACCTGTGAAGGAAAGATAACTTCAATCAGTTGAAGAGGAAAATACTGAAAAATCAAGGGGTCTACATTCCTCGAAGGATTGTAGGAAGGTTCAAGGTCGAACCAAGTCTTGAGCTTTTGGAGGGCTTCGTGATCAAATCCAAAGAGCTTGAGCAAGTGGGCTGTAGTAGCAAGGCAGCTGCCCTGTGAAGAAGCTGAGTCATACGAGAGAAGCCAGTGAGTGATCAAGGCGTCTCAGATCGAGTCCCAAAGGATCAAGTCACTGTGTGTGATCAAGACTTGTATCCTGGACTGTTACCACTTTGTATCTTGATCAATACCTAGTGGATTCCTCCAAGAGTTGGAGAAGAGAGGAGTAGAAGAATTACCCCATCTTGAACCTCTATAAAAATCTTATTGTGTCATTTACATTTCAAAGACTTTAATTCCTGCATCTTAATTGTTTAAATGTTGATAAATTTGCTATCCACTTGATAATTTCTAAGTACTAAACCAAGCACTAAATCCTTGCTTAACCAAACTTAAGGGTGTTAAGTCTTCCGTTGAAAACAAACTACGATTGAGTTAATTTAGACTTAACAACGGTGAGTTATTCCATCAATAGCTCGGTTGAGTCCATTTGAGAGACTAACTCTTGATTAACTAAATTGGTGTCCCAGACACGGTACAGTAGTATCAACTCGAATATTTAAAAGGACTAAATCAAAAATTTGGTAAGGTTTATTCAACCCCCTTCTAAACCTTACACTTACACCCCTTGGGACCTACATGCACTTTCCGATCCCAACATCCCTCCGAAGCCTTAGAATGTGCGAGCAGTAGCGATGTGGAAATTTTGGATGTAGTTGATCCAGTCAAAAAAGCTTAGCTGCAGCACGCTTTGAAAGAGTCCCTAATGATGCATGAACAATCTTTGCACATGGGTCCTGGAGAATCCTCTATCCAAATATCTCCAACCCCTACTATTCTTGAAACGGTGAGGAGAATCAAAGCCACAACCTCACCAGAAGGACAAATCAGAGAGACTGGCGATGAAGTTAGGGATGAAGATGTAGGAGGCAACCCAACTAAGAAAGGCCCTGTGGAAGTTGTTGAGCCAACTGCCCAGACGGCTGAAAACTCAAAGGAAACAGCCGAGTCTCAAGTGTTAGTTGACCCTACTGCTCATGATTCAGCTGGTGAGCCAGATGAGGGGGAAATTGAACACACTACAGCCGGGTTGGAGGAGGCTGTAGGAGACTTAAATAAATTGAAGTTAGGAGGCGGAGGTGAGACCCAAACTGAACAGCAGAGAGGGATTAATGATGCTTTGACGGTTAAAACTATCTCATCTGAGATTCCAACTGCACTGCAGACCGAGGATGCTGTTGAAACAGCTGAGGAATAGGATGGACAGCATACCAAGACAGTTGAGAATGTTGGTCATGAAAGTGCAATCCAAAAGATAGAGACCTCGAAGGATGCCAATGTCCAAGACCCCAATGCAGCTCTGTTTGCAGAAGGGAATACTGAAGGCCTTATAGTGGTTGAGACTACTGCTAAGGTTGCTGAAGGCCCTTAGGAGGTTAGACTTCCATGGGTGTTGATCTAGAAAAAGGAAAACTTTCCGTTCCAACAATGCCTACATCCGAGTCTACTGATCTGGAAGAGATAAGCGCGTTGCATGACTCAGATGAAAATGTACAGCTGGAGTTCCTAGACTCAGAAAATGAAGCCGAGTCAACCCCCAGTGACCAAGCTGAGACCGAACAGGTGGCAAAATTGAAGTAGGCTCGTGAGAAAAAACTGCCTCTTCAAGATTTGTTTTGGTTGATGGCCCATCCCCATTGGTGCCATCACCAACGACTACTCCTTTGGATGATTTCGCTGGAGCCAATAACGTTGTTAAGACAGTTGAGACCCAGTCAGATCAGCAGACTCCCACAGCTGCGTCGGCCAGTGAAGCTCACACAACTAAGGCACCTCGAGCTGGAAGCCAGGGAACTAATGGTAGGGCTCCCAAAGGAGGAATGGGACTCTCTAAAATACCTATTGGCCTGTATGATGATATGTTTCCATATGTTGATGAAGTTTCGTTGGAAACCGAATCTGCTGAAAAACATGCCCATTTCACAGTTGACATAGATCAAAAAGAATTCCAGGCTCCGAGTGATTTGAGGGTGGTTCCATTTGGCTTTGACTTTGATTTTGTGTTACCAGAAGACCAGTCACTTGAGGCAGCTGACTTCAGAAAAGCCTTCAAGGCCACGTGTGCTGAGACGGAGACAATAGAGAAAAACTTTGTTCCACTTAACCAACAGATTGATAACCACGATGCCATGATTTCAGGAGATATCCGATGAGCTAGGAAGAGAATGGATGATGCAGACGAAGGCACTAAGAATAGAGCAAGTGAACTACTTCAAATCACTCTTCTCAAAATTGGTGATTTGGTGTGCTGAGAGCTTGTACCTTTTGGAACCTAGATGATAACCCACAAATATACACTTGTGTGCTCTGGTTCAATCTTGTGTTTATGAGGTGACACGTTTTTAGAAAAATCTAAGCAACCAAAAGGTTTAATGAAAAAGTAATTTGGAGGCTTTCCATAGAGTAGTTCATAAGGAGTTTTCCAAGCAGTACCACACTAGGTAACCTGTTCACAAAATAAGTACTATTCATTAAGGACTGCACCAAAAACTTCATAGGAACCCCATATTGAAACATCAAAGCCCTACCCAAGTTGAGTAAGGTTTTGTGCTTTCTCTCAACCACACCATTTTGTTGTGGTGTGTAAACACAACTTTTATGGTTTACTATCCCAAGAGAATGAAATAGGGAATGCTAATTTTGATTGACAAACTCACTCCTATTGTCACTTCATACAAACTTTACCTTTGTGGCAAACTGAGTATTGACCATGTGAAAAAGGACTCAAAAATGTGTGGAACCTGACTTTTATGAGCAAGAAAGTAGGTCCGAGTAGCCGATTATGATCATCCACAAAAGTAAGCATATATGGTGTAATAGAGGCAACAAGACCTAAATTGGGGTTATCTGCTAAAAACTATGGTAGATTTGTTATAGGGTCCCCACACATCAACATGCAACAAATCAAAGCAAGAAACAGATTTGGAAGTACTCAAAGGAAAAGGAAAGGACAACCTAGGTTGTTTTCATTTATGACACATCTCATGATCATAAAAAATATGTTTCATTGTATCGTTATAAAAATGGTTTCAACATGGAATAGGTTAAATAATAGAAACTGAAGGATGCCCTAACTTGTTGTGTCAATCCACCAAAACATTATTACAAGAAGCCGAATGAAATTTTGAGGAATTGGTGTAAGTGTTTCCAAGTAAAGAAGTGTCTTTGGAGAGTTGTTGCAAGATGTAAAGTCTCTGATGAGCTTCACCAACTTCCACCACCTACTTAGTCCTCTAGTCCCGTAAGACACAAGACAATTTTCAAGTGAGAGTTTTGAGAGAGTTTTGCTCGACAAAAGATTATAGGTAAAACCAGAACTAGTAGCATATCATGCATAATAAGATTAGCGTAAAGGGTGACCTATCCACTATGTGTAACTTGTTTAGTGGAACATTCGGTGAGTAGATGATAGTGGTGGAATGCAAATAAAGCAAATTAGTAAGAAGGCTCTTATCGTAGCATGTATGCCTACTTGCTCTAGTATCAATAATTCAACAATCTTTCTTAGAATGATCAAAAGTAGACAATGCACTTAAGCAACCGATGATATGTGTTTACCTGCATAATCCACAAAATGTGAAAAATCCATATTCATAACCTCGTTCTTCCCACTAACTTGTTTAGGCATCCGAGTTGCCACATACTTTGGAATATCCTTGTATGAGAGCACACATATCAGCAATACATCCATTTTTCATTATAGTGTCCACTTACATATTATTATTGTGGGTACCTCTGCAAAGTTTGTCGCACCTCCCTCTCTTGGTTCTTTTAATTGCTTGAACTAATCCGGATATCCATACAACTTGAAATACTCAGAAATTTCATGGATTGTCACCTTACAATACTCACAAGTGAGCTTAGCCTTTTCTTCCTTGGTTCTCCTAGCACCTCTTTCTCTACCTTGCCAATTAGATCCACCATTTACACCTTTCCCAGCCTGACCACTTCATGTTATAGGAATTTTTGCCAACAAAGCTGCACTATCTACAGTGTGGGGGGAAGTCACTTTTACATCTCTCTGTTTCCCAACTCTTTGAACCATAGAATAAGCCCGATAAGATCATTCAACCCCATCAAAAACTACATTAACTTCCTGTTCAACTCCTTTTCAGCTAGGATCTTATCTGCTCCACAATTGCACATAGGCAATGGCTCCAAACTGCTATACTCATCCCAGAGTTTTTTCAATTTAGTAAAATAAACCACTACTGTAGCGTTTGCTTGTGTAAGTGTGGCCATTTCCTTTTCCAATTAATACAAAATTGTACCATTGCACTCTCCAAAACGTTGTGCCATATCCTCCCACAATTCATGTGAAGATTTATCGTACAAAAATGCATAATGTCCTTAGAAATTGTGTTAAAAATCCAACTAATAACCATTAGATCCACGCATTTCCAATGATCAAGTTCAGGTGAATCAAGCTTTAGTATAGTAACAATGTTATTAACAATTCTAAACATAGTTTTCGCCCCTAATGCAATCATCATAGATCTTCTCCAAGATAGGTAGCTATTACATGTAAGTTGAGTAGAAACAAGAATCATTCTCGGATGATCAGATCCATGGCGCTGAAGTGGATCGCCTTCCTTCACCCTAATTTGATTCGCAAAATAAAAATTTCCTTGCTAATTTGAGTCCTCTAGTGACGATACATTCCATGGTGCGTGAGCGTTGTTCATTTTGGCCTAGTTAGAACTAAGTTAGCTCTGGATACCATGAAGAAAATGTGAATTTATACTTGACGAATTGAGAGAACATGAGAATGGAGATATAAACTGGAAAAATGAAATTTGTCTTTTTTAGAATATGCAGGTGTTTATTATACTGAACGGACAAAAATATAAAATAGAAATCAGAGGCAAAAAAAGTGTTTTAGGGAGTAACAACATACAACGACTTTTAACTAATATAACAAACACCAAAAAGTATCAGCTAAAACGGGCATCACTTGATATATTCAACACCCTTTCTCATTCTTTTCTTTGATTGCATTCTCCCACTATTTTGTCTTATCGAGACTTTCTAACCTCTCTTGTCTACTTTCCACTTCTTATTCGTTATTTTTGTTGGGATCCATGTGTTATGGGCCCAAATAAGCCTAAGTATAGACTGACCCAAATGGGTCGGCCTTATGCTAATTTTTTTAGGGAAATTCCGCCACATACGCTCCTTTTTGGGAAAATCCCACTTTTTACGCTTCATTCCCTTATTTACTCTCCGAGTTGACTATTTTTACTTTTTCACGCGCATGTTTTTTTTTTTTTTTACGTTCCTTTTTTTATTTTTTTGTTCATGTATTATTTTATATGTTATTTCTGTTGTTTATATGTTGTTTATATTTGTTTCTTGGTTATTTCTTTGTTGTTTCATTGTTGTTTCAATGTTTCAATATAACTCTTACTTATTTTTTATGCTCTTTTTTGTTCATCTGTTGTTTTATATATTATTGTGGGTTTTTTCTATAGCGTATTTAATGTTATTATGATGTTTCTTTTTTTTCATGTAGTTTTCAATATTTTAATGCATTGTTTTTTTACCTATTTTTAAACTCGTTTTATTGATGTGGTATTTTCTATATTGCTTATGTTGTTTCTAATTGTTACTATACTATTTTTAATGTTGTTATGATGTTTTTCTATTGTTTCCATGTTGCATTCGATGTTTCAATGTATTTTCTACCTATTTTTAAGTTTTTTTGTTATGTGTTATTTTTATATTGTTTCGGGATTGTATATATTTTTAATGTTGTTCGTTGTTTCTTGGTTGTTTCTATGTGTTTTCGAAATTTTTAGTTCATTGGATCAAAATTGTATTGTGTTTTTCTATACATGTGTTGTTTCTATATTAATTTCAATGTGTTTTTTTTTTAATATATGTTGTTTTATGTGTATATTTCTTGATTTTTATAATATTTGGAGTATAAAATTAACTATTTAATGGGGAAAATATTATTTTTCTGTTCAAGTTTTACTAGGTGAAACATGTTTGAAACAACCTTGAAACAATAACGTAAAAATACGAGAAAATTGGCGGGAGCGTAAAAATATTCCAAAAAAGAGACGGGAACGTACAAATGTCCAGAAAAAAGACATCATTTTTTCTAGAATGTTGGGTATTTTTGTCCTTATCCTTTTTTCATCCCAACAAGGATTTCTTGAGAGTCGAGATCTTTGTGGATAGTGAATAGTGAATAGTGAATAGTGAATACATGTCCGATTGACCAAGAGCTTCTCCAACTCAACTCTATAACCCACACTATTATATCAAATATGCAAAAAACCCTCTTCAACCAAACTCTAAACCTTTACACCAAATTTGGTGTAGTGAATACTGTAACACCAATTTTGGTGTAACACTATTCATTTACATCCAATTTGGTGTAATGCAATATCCCCTATTTGTCCTCCAGTTCTCTTCAACTTCAAATTTAAATTCCATTTGTATCCTTATTTTATATATAATTAATTTATATAACATGGTTTTAATAATTAATTAATATTTTCTATAAATAATAATAATAATTAACAATCGATTATAATTTGAACCAAAAGAAATACTAATATTAATTATAATATTTACTTTTGTAATTATTAATTATTGTAATATAAATTAAATTTAATTTTTTTAGTTAATTATATTAATAGTAATAAAGTATATGTAAATGAGATAATTGTATTGTTTGGGCAAAGAACTATATTTAATTAATTAATATATAATTAATTTTATATATGTTTATTTAATATTAATTAACTAATGGACTCTTAATAAATAAACCGCCAGGCCAAATGGTGTCGATTTTGGCCCATAGGCCAAGTTCTCCCTATGGATGGCCATAGGCCAAATTCTCCTACACGGCCCATGGGGCCCATCTCCCATGCATAAAAGAAGTATGTCCTATTGTCTGTAAGTTAATTAATAATAATCCTATGCATTTATTATACAGTATTTGTTTATTGTTATTTCTCTCGTTCACCATCTTTGAGTTGAGCGTCGGAGTGGCCTCCCTGGGCAACCCCCAAGGACCCCCCTAACGTTTGCGTACGTGTGCAGACAAGTTCCCAGTCGAAGAATTTTCCAACTTCCAGAGAAAAAGACTTGAAGACTTCTCCCTCGAGAAGAGGAGTGTAGTGAAGACTCTCCTCTCGGGTAGAGGATTTTAGTCAACCCCGTTGACTTAGAGTGATCTTCCTTAAAAAACAGCATCATTTTAGCGCCGTCTGTGGGAATAACAAAAGCACACAAAAATGCAGACCCGACCTCAAGTGCATGGAGCCGGATCCCAAGTTGTAGGCCCTGGGCTAGAGACCGGCAAAGAGTAAAGGTCATCAAGAAGGCGGGAGGCAAGCTACCTATCCACCTGAGAGGTGTCGCCTCCCCCGCAAGAAGAATGGGCGCCACCACCTCCATCTGGATGAGCTTTGCCTATGGAAGAAATTTACCTTACTGTCAGAAGGACGACATATCCCCCACGGGATAGTGAAAGACGTTGCCACTGCTATGTAGAAGAGAGGTTTGCCCCTGAAGAAGTTCACCTGATTCGAGATGCCTTCCAAGCTCTGCTAGACGAAGCTGCCCGAAATACTTTGAAGATTCAAGCTATGGCCGAAGTCATTGGGAGACCACCGCAAGCTCCACCCACCATTGGAGACCCGAGGAAGAAGAACAAAATGATGTGGCGAGAATCGTGAAAGAGCGCCATTAGCTAAAGAATCCCATGATGCTAGATGTAGATCCGGGGAATCGACAAGAAGAACTATCATATTGAAGATGAGAGGCTAGCCCCCTTCCTCCGAGAGTGGTGCAGCCTCCGCTTAAAACCAGGAAGGGCGTCGCCTCCTCCTTCTCTTGGTAGGGACTTCACCTGGTGAAGAAGTTCGCTTAACACAAAAAGCCCTCGAAGTCCTGCTCGAAGAAGCTGACCGAGCTACTTCAAGGAATCATGTTGCGGCGGAAGTTGCGAGAAGACCTCCCTCAAAGCTACGCCAGATGTTGAAGACCTCATCCATAGGAAAAAAGATAAAAGAAATGAAGGACTTGGAAAAAGTTATGGAGACCAGCACACTCTCGCTGGAAGAGAAGCTGGAAATGGAGCCTACACTCCCAAGTCCACATTCACAAGCCAGCTGAAGAGTTGTTAACGGTAAAGCATCAGCCAAGCCAACTCGCGAGCCGTTGCTATAGGGAGGAAATTCACTGGCCCCTGCCATTAGCGCAAGCCATTGCCTTTCGGGCATCAAGATCTCCAGCCTCCCAGAGTATGATGAGACAAGAGGTCCACCAGGAGCACTTAGACAAACTCCATGCAAAGGCGGATCTCTATACTAACTTGGTTGATTAGCTCCCACTTAGGACAATCATTGGGACGAACAAACTCACTACTGCCTTCGCACCGCGATTCTCTATCAGAAGTAAGTATTCAGAGACCATGGCTCATCTTTTTCAAGAAAAACTACTTGAAGGAAAGTTATTGCAAGACCTCATGAAGTGATTTGTGGAAGCTGCAGGCTCCAAAGCTGGGAACACTAAGCAACAAGTCATATCGTTGAGAAAACATGAGGATAGACCCCTCCTTCCAGAGGAACGCCATTCATCAACTCAAGAGAGCTGAAGGAGATGCCCTTGCCTGGCTGAATGGCTACCTTTTCCCACTCAAGGTGACGCCCCTGCCTGGGCAAAAGGGCGCCTTTCCGCAATCTCGTCCTCCTAAAGGGCTCTGCTCACCAGATAAGTCCGTTGAGCCTGAGAAGCTCTCCAGCTCAATGAAACTACCCAAAATGCTCTAAGATATCAATGCTCCCGGAGCCGCACGAGGATATCCCCAAGCTGCATAAAGATCCCTTGTAAGGGCACCCTGCTGTTGCAGGCCGCAACAGCAACTGCATGAAGAATGAACCTCACTCGACTAGAACGAAAGAGAGGAAAAATGAACAGGAGAGCAACCAGACACTGGAGAAGCCATCACATTGACGGAGGACAAACAAACCTTGAAGTCCATAAAGGATAAGCACAAACTCCCTTCGGCGCTCGGACTGGGAATCCAAGAGCCATCTGGACTAATCAAGCTATTTTGGAAAGACAGAACTCCCTAGACAACCTGTCAATGAACCATCCTCAGCTGGAGGAAGATCCATAAAACTCCATTCATGGGAGAGATACACCACAACACAAAAGGAGAAGACGAAGACTCCAAAGATGAATAAAACTGGACCATGAAGGAATCAACCCAAGAACCCATTGCACACGAAGGAAGAAGTATCCAATCATCGACTACCCTCGCTCATGCCGAAGAACGTAGTTGCTAGCACTCATCTATGCCACCAAGTGTTTTCTCCAACATCCTCGCTGAACAACGGCAGCTTTCCACTCCGTGAGGCAAATAAAATCCTCTAGAGAAGTTTTCTACTCCGTGAGAAAAATAAAATCCTCTAGAGAAGCTTTCAGCTCTGTGAGGTAAATAAAGCCCTTTAGAGAAGCTTTCCGCTCGATGAGGCAAATAAAATCCTCAAGAGAAGCTTTCTGCTCCATGAGACAAATAAGAAATCTAGAGAAGCTTTACGCTCCGTGAGGCAAATAAAGCCCTCTAGAGAAGCTCTCTGCTCCATGAGGCAAACAAAGTCCTCTAGAGAAACTCTCCGCTAATTGAGGCAAATAAGATCCTCCAAGAGAAGCTTTCCGCTCCGTGAGGTGAACAAAGTCCGTTAGAGAAGAAATATGCTCCGGAGGGGAGAGGCTCCCACCACGATAGAGTCCTCGTAAATTTTCCTCCGGTTAAGACCCAGAGAAAGGGGCCTCCTCACTAGAGTCCCCTTGAAGTCTTCTCCATGATGAAAATATGCAAGAAAAATAAGGCGAAAAAGCTAACACATGTGGAGAAGAGATTAAAGTGCTAGAACAAACATTATGAAGGAAGCTCCGGAAGGGTAGCTCCTCCAGCATCCTGCAAACACCCCATGAACTCCATTAGGACGTGCACTCTTGGCTTTGGAAGGACACCTACGAAATATTTTTTTCAAAAAAAAGAAAGCAAAAGCTCTAACACCGGGAGAAAAGAGATCAAAGAAATGAAGTAAGAACTGAAGAAGAGCTAAAGAAGAATGCCCCCCTCCGGACTCCAAAAAAGCGCCCTCTCCAAACTCTGGGAGGGCGTCCCTTGAGCTTGGGAAGGATGGCCTCGAGTGGCTCCAGAACAAGTAATTTCGGCTATCTCAAAGAAATCAAGACTTCCCTCTGAAAGGAAGATCCACCCCAACGTAGAAAATAAACAAGAAGTCAAATGCAAATATTGCGAGTAAAGCATGATAAACGAAAGCGGATAGGAAAAGCATCCATATAGCGTGAGTGCAACGTAATATCATCCGACCTCATGGGGCGAAGAAACACCTCAAGAAAAAAAGAGAAAGTAAGAAATATCGAAGTGCCTAAAGCAGGGCCTAAACTGGTGGGCAGGAATCATGAGTCATCGGGCTAAAGAAATAACTATCATCGCTCCAGGAAGGGTGCTCCTCCAAGCTCCAAAGGGTGCTCTCTCCAAGGTCGAAGTGTGCTCTCTCCAAGCTCGAGAAGAGTGCTCCCCTCCGAGCTCGAGAAGGGATAAAGCAAGACACAAGTATCCCTGGTCACTCCGGAAGAATTAAAGCTTCCTTCCAAATGGAAAGAGTCCATCTATGCAAAAAAGAACAAGTCTCCGTGGACAAAGAATCAGTAGCTAGGCTCTCGAGAAGGCGAAAAACGTTGAGATGAAGAAAGGCCGAACCCGAGATGTAACTTGAGATGGGAAAAACTCCAGAAGAAGAAGAAAATACAAGGAATGGAGGACCAGGGGCTTGGGCCGCCCGGGAGGGGCCATAATACCATCCCACAAGGCGCCCAGGGGCACCCTTTCCCGCTCCGGAGGCTCCCTGCAGTAATTTCCCACCTCGTTAGACTCTCATGTCAACTCTCATCTCAAGTATCATCTCAAGTCTCACCTCACCTCTCACCTCAACTTTCAAGAAATTTACTAAGTCTTCTATAAAGCAAAAAATTTCAAATTTGAGAGGTAGAGAGAGAAAAATTATTTTAGGAACACATGGTCAAAGACTCTCATCTCAAGCGTCCTCGTGCAAAAGCAGTCAAAGATCCTTAGAAAGATAGACAAGAGGCGCAAGCAGGACAAGCCAGATACAGTACCGGTCTAGCTCATGCACTGCTCCATCCCTCCGCAGCACCGGAGCTGGGGGGGCTTATATTAGGGCCAAAAATAGTATTTAATTAATTATTATATAATTCATTTTATATATGTTTATTTAATATTAATTGCTCAATGTGCTCTTAATAAATAAACTGGTCCAATGGTGTCCGGTGTGGCCCATAGGACAATATTCTCTTACGCGGACTGGCTCATAGGCCAAATTCTCCTACACGACCCACGAGCCCCATCTCCCATGTAAAAAACAGGTCCCTCATATTATCTGTAAGATAATTAATTAATAATCCTCCTACGAATTTGTTATACAATATTCGTTATTTGTCATTTCTACCCCAGGGACCCCTCTAACGTTTGCGTACGTGTGCAAGTTCTAAGTCGAAGGATTTTCCACTTACAGGAGAAAAGACTTGAAGACAAGAAGAAGATTTGAAGACTCCCCCTCGGGAAGAGGAGTGACGTGAAGACTCTCTCGGGTAGAGCATTTTGGTCAACCCCGTTGACTTGGTGATCTGCCTCAAAAAGCAACATCATGTATAAATAAATAAAGTTGTTTACTATAATATGAAAAAGATAGAATTAAATATGCATTTTGTGTAAGATTTGGTGTGATGAGTTGGAGATAGCTTTAATAAAATTACACCAAAACACAAAGTTTCGGGTATTATTTACACCATATTTATTGCAATGGGTTGAATATTGAGGAAATTACATAAAATACCCTATTTCTGATAAACATACCACAAAATACGCTCATATTCACTTTTGTACCTATTTTTTTATTTTTTTACGCTCCTGCATATTTTTTTAATTATTGCTACATTTTTTTTTGTTCTTGTATTGCTTTATATGTCATATATGTTGTTTCGATGTTGTTTAAATTTGTTTCTTTGTTGTTTCGATGTTTCAAAATAACTTTTACATATTTTTTTATGCTGTTTTTTGTTCATATATTATTTTGTACATTATTTCTGTGTTGTTCTATAATATTTTTAATATTGTTCTAATAAGTTTTATTGTCGTTTCCATGTAATGTTCAATGTGTAAATAAAGTTTTTACCTATTTTTAAGTTGTTTTTATTCTTGTGGTATTTTTAATAGTTTTTATGTTATTTCTGGGTTGTTTTCATACCGTTTTTAATGTTGTTATGATGTTTCTTTGTTGTTTCCAGGTAGTTTCGATGTTTAAATGCAATTTTTATCTATTTTTAACTCTTTTTCCTCATATGATGCTTTCAATATTGTTTCTTGGTTGTTTTCATGTTTTTTATGTTTTCATGCATTCGATCAAAAATTGAATTGTATTTTTTATTCATATTGTTTCTATAATATTTTTAATTTATTTGGTTTTAATATGTGTTGTTTTATGTGTATTTCTTGATTCTTTATAAGACTTCGAGTATAAAATATATTATTTAATTGGGGCAAAATTTATTTTTTCACTGAAATTTTATTGAAAGAAACATGTTTGAAACATGTTCGAAACAATCTTGAAACAACAGCGTAAAAAAGTCCGGAAATTTTGGCGAGAGTGTAAATTTGTGTAAAAAAAAGGCAGGAGCATAAATATATCCAAAAAAGTACCGGGAATCATAAAAAACGTCATTGTCTATAAAAAGTGGGGCAATTATGTCAAAGACCTTGAATATGGGTAAAGGATTATAGGACCGAGAGTCCAACTAACCGGATGTGTTGTGGGGAGAATAGAGACTTAAAATCTGGTTGAAGAGAGCATAAGAAAGAAAAAACTGGTTAAAGAGAAGAAAGTTAAAAACCTAAGAGAGCTCGACGATTCCTCTGCCCTCGAAATTCAGTCCACGCCCTGCGACTGCAGTTTTAACTACAAAAACTCAACCGCCATCGAATCATATCGCACTCCACGCCCATCGTAGCCTTAACTACAAAGGACTCAACAGGAAGAAACAACTGATGTTGAGGAAACTGATAAGACAAGTGATAAGTCTTCTGCTATTAAAAACAAGTGTTAAAAACAAGCTTAAATATATCAAAAGGGTGTTAAGTCTTCCGCTGTTAAAAACCAAATCAACTAAAATTAAGTATTAGCTTAAGCAGCCGAGTTATACTATCAACAACTCTATCGAGTCTGTTGAGTGGGTAACTTAGTCAATATAACCAACTTAGTTGTCCCCCCAAGGACATGGTGATTTTAGTCAACTCGTTGAAAAATCTTAAAAAGACTAAAATCGAAAATTTGGTAAGGTTTATTGAAACCCCGCTTTCAAACCTCACACAACACCCTTGGGACCTACAAGTTGTATCAAAGCGATTGGTTCATCGAGCCTTCCGCATGGTTGCTAAATTAGATCTCATTCTTTTTCAAAGGTTTTAACACTTGTGTTTTTCAAAGTCTTTCATCTTTTAAGCAAAGCTATTATCATGAAAGCAAATCTAACTTGTATTCCAATGTTTAAGTGGAAGAGTTTGATGACTAGAAATTTCGATGCAGACTCATCTATCCGACTTTACACGATGAAATATGGCTTGTGATAGAGGATGGGTCATTGCAAATACTCAAAGTCCATACCGCACGAAGAAGAGCCGCACCGAGGAGAGTTAAGCCGTTGTTGAAGCTAGACCCGGCCATGGTTGAAAAACCACGCATCGAATGGACAAATGAAGATCGAAAGAGATATAACCTGGACAATGTGGCCAAGGATATACTCTACAAGATGTTGGACAAGACAATGTTCAACAAAGTCAAATGAAAATTTTAAAATGCTTGCGAGGTGAAAAGAAATGGATGCCAGGAAAAGTTAACTCGATTTGGGAAAGGATCAGAAGGAGATGTTCATCTTTTAAAGAGAATAATTATCATTTTTAATGTGCTTGTTGTTCTTCATCAAAAAATTTGAAAATTTTAAAATGCTTGCAGTGAAATGATGAGTGTATCCTTGATTCCTGAACTTGATGTTTTCACAGAGATAACAAATGAACATTTCATTTTAATGCGGATGTCTATCATTGCTCTTGGGAAAGAATACAGCTTTGTTTTTCAGGTAAATGTCATTTCTTCTGCTGATTATTCTTTGGGTGTTGAGATGTTCATCTTTTCGTGATTTAAAGAATACACATTTTTATGAGTGAATTCAGCCTTATTAAATTCCGAGTTCTAGTTCAGGTATTTTCAAATTAAAGTTCTTTAATTTATGTTTTTGTTATAAACCGCTTTTCGACTTTTTATTGTTGCTAAAATTGAATTTCATGAAAGAAAGGTTCTTGTATTTAGTGTGACATATACTTGAAGTTGGATATGATATACATGCACTGTCCTAATATTAGGTTTTGTGACAACAAAAGTTGCTTTGTTGATGTCTATAGTAACAACGGATACTTCCTGTTGTTTTATCCTAATTGCTATTGGCCAGGATTACTGAAATATAGGCAGCAAATAAAACCAACACATCTGCATTTACACCACCCACATCTATACCATCTTTCTGAATTTTAAGTTTTCTTATATTTAATAAATTATTTTCAAGCTTAAATGAGGTACCAAGATAAATGTGTTAAACTGCTAATTGATCAAAGAATAGTTTATTGTGATTTCGATTCACAGAAACCTGTAATCACATTGAATATAGTTTTCCTATCACACACTCTAAAGTTCTCGTTTATTACCCCACTACTGATGGCATCACTTTGCGTTTTGACAAGAAAAGGAATTTAGGAGGAAAAAAAGGGTAGATTGGACTGGGTATATATATCATGAGTTATTTTATGCTTAAGTATTAGAAGGTGATGTAAAATCATCCATGGATGCGTTGATGCACGTTACTTTCGTTTGTTGGAATCAGCTTCAAGTGGCATTATGCTGCAGATACACATTACTGTCTTAGATTAGTGTAACTTGTTACTATTTTTTCTTGGTAGCAAATGCAGCGAATTCATTAAGTTTCCAAGACATGAAATACCAAACTCATTCTAGTTTGAATAATTGCCACAAGTAACTTTATTATCTCCTTGGTTTGTGGGTACAGTTGCTCGCTCACCTTGTCTTACTTGGCTAGATTGATGTCAAATAATTATGTGTAGATCTCAATTTTATGGAGTTTGTGTGTTGAGTGGCCCAGATTTGGGCCAACCCTTTTTTGTTGGATAATGGATACAGAGTATGACGTTTGGTTCTTAAAATGGTTTCAAGAAACCACCATTGTGTTCTGCTCTGCTGCCTGTATGTTTGCCACTCAATTTAGACAAATAATATACTTTGTGACAAACCTTTTTACCAGGTGTTTTCATGTGTTAGGTTGCAATTAAACCAAAGTAATACAAACAAATATACTTCTGGGTTTGGTACTTTTGCCATGAGGAGTGACTATATCAATTTGTCTATCATTGCAAAATTTGATCTTGCTTTTGTTTCACTAAGAGTGGTTACATTTAAAGGGTGTTTGGCTAAGCTTATTTAATAAAAGATCTTATAAGCTCCTACATCTTATAAGATATTTTTAGAGATTATAAGATGTTAAATTTTATTTTAAGAATAAGTTGTTGAAACTTTTGATAAAATAAAATTGTGGAGCTTTTAAAATGCTAGTAATGGCAATTTTGTAATTAAAATAATCAAAATTTAAGTAGGTTGTTGAAATAAGATTTTATTTTGAAAAAAGTTGGAGTTTTCTTACTTTTTTAAAAATAGCTTATAAGCTCCTCATATCTTATTTTGAGAGAATATAAATCTTTTTCTAAAAAATTACCAAACAAATTTAAACACAACTTATAAGTTTTCAAACATTTTATAAGTTGTTTTGAAAGCTTATAAGCTCAACCAAACACCCTCTTAATCTCAGCGACATCAAAGCTCTATGAGCCAATGTTTGGCTATCAACTTTACTCTTTTACTAGTTCTTGGAGGCTGATGTTATATACTGCGATGCTTCAAAATTTTTTGGTTACCTTCATCCATTGATTGGCGACCAACTTTACTATTTTACTAGTTCTTGGGACCTGCTGATACTAATATATACTGACCTGCTTCAACTTTTTTGGTTATTTTCATACACGTTAGTCGTGTTCCACTTTTCTCATCATTTTATGTGTTATGTTCGTCAGGTTAAGTGGTTGCTAAAGCTTTCTCAAGTTTCTGAAGTCCCAAGCTTCTCTATAGAAGCCAAGTCCTATCTTCAAAATTTACTTGATCAATTTAACATGGATGATGCTTTAGAAGTGAAAAGAATTGAGGAAGTAACTAACTATGAGGTGAAGGCTGTTGAATACTTCCTGAAACAAAAATGCATGTCACATCTGTTAAAATATTAATTTGTAATGTGCTGGAATCTTCCAGCAATACAAATGAACAACCCACTCAAAATGAATGGCTTAGAATAAATGTCACCAAACCCACTTATGTTAGTTATGTATTTTTAATTAGCACATAGTTAAGTCTTAGGCCTATAAATAGGCATTATGTGAAACATTTAAGAGTATCCCAAATTGGGATCAAAATCATCCCGAGAAGGATCAATAGAGGGCAATCCCCAAGAGTTAAGTGAACATCACGGTGTAAAGCAATCGTGAGCAATCACATAAAAAGAGTAAAACCGATAATTCCTTCAATTTATTTTTCAATGTCTCTCACATTTTCACACTTACACCCGTATACCCAACAACATCAGGAGATATGTAAGGTACATAATCCTATATAGTATCTCTCTTAATTAGCTTATCATTTTTTTAATTTACAGGATCTCCTTTTATTCTTAGGTGCTTCACTACTCTTCACAATCAATGAAATTCTTATTATTTACTAGCAACTATTCATTGCTATATAGGTTCTTGAGTTTTTCCATTTTGCATGAAATTCTTGACAGTTTGGCTTAATTACGCATTGATGCTGAAAGAAGCTCTCAATCTAGTTTTATTACCTGCCATGGATGAATTGATAGAAGCAATATGTAACATGGCCACTGCAAATGCTTCCATTCCTATGCTTTCTCGAACTCATGGACAGGTAGTAGGTGTGAGTATGATAATATACGTTGTTTATACTTTGAGTACTAGATCTCTACCTATATATAGACAAACTTACAAGTACATGTGTCATTGTTTCTTTTCTTATTTCTTATCTCATCATGGAATATAGCAAAGATAACTGTGAAACTGCAAATGGAGGCTTACTGAATTTAAGCACAAAGTTGTCCAAGTCCCGCTGGCAGGTATACAACTCTTCTCATATATAGGTTTAAAAGGTTGTGATGGAATTATTGAGCTTTATATTTCTGACTGCTAACTTGAATTTGCATCTCTTATAATAGACATTACTTAACATTTTCTATGCATACCTTTATCTTAATATATTTGTTATGGTTTGTTATGCAGCGAAACTTGAAGAACATGTTGGGTATCAAATATAAATGTAAAAAAGATAGGACAATTTGGAGGCTAAATATTTATTCTATTGATTGCTAACTGACTTACAATTTGGAGGCTAAAGCCTTTGGAATCACTTAAGATGCTAACTGACTTACAATTTTTTCCTCACTTCTCTCGTCTGCTTCTCAACACTTGACATACACAAGTATTTATAGGAATCAAATAGTAGATTAAAGGATGCTTTATTAAATTGGTCAACCAAAGTAATTTGCAGCCACCTTTCCAACTTTTGGATTGACTTCATGCTTCATGCATGCATGCTACTCCATGCAAATTGGTGAGTCATATTCTAGAAGATCCTTGGCAACATGCATGCATACGTGTGTCTGCTCAACTTCCAAAATAATGAAATTACAAATTACCTTTTTTCAACACCCCCTCTTAATTTGTAATTCAGACACTGCTTCGGAGCTGCTCAATTTTTTCTAAAGTGATTGCTTTAGTAAATCCGTCCGCTAACTGCTCCTTGGTATTTATAAACTCCAATTGAATTTCCTGATCATTCACGAGACTTCGCATGAAGTGATGTCGAAGTTCAAAGTGCTTCGACCTTGCATGAAAAACTGGATTCTTGGTCATAGCAATCGCCGACATGTTGTCACAAAGAATTGTTGTGGGTTCGTCTTGACTTTGTTGGACATCGGATAAAATTCTCCGTAACCAAACTGCTTCACAAGCGGCATACGTGGCGACAATGTATTTCGCTTCCTGGCGATGAAAGTGATACCGTCTTTTGCTTTTTTGATGCCGAGGAAATTATTTTCGAGCCAAGACAAAAAACATAACCCAATGTATTTTTTCGATCATCTAGTGATCCGACCCAATCGCTATCAGTATATCCAACAAGCTTGTTTTCTTTTTCTTTGACATATTTGATGCCAAACTTTCTCGTACCTTGAAGGTATCGAAGAATTCTTTTTTTGCATTGCATAGTGTAGCTTGGTTCATGCATAAATCTTGATATCAAGTGACCGGATATACAATATCAGGCCTCGTGTTTGTCAAGTATATCATCGAGCCAACTAAACTTCTATAAGTTTTCGATCGGCTTTGGTTTGCTCCGTCATTCAATCGAATTTTTCATTAACGCAAGCGAGAGTAAATTGGCTTGCGTTATTCATTTGAAATTTCTTCAAAACTTCTTCAAGGTATTTTTCTTGAGAAATAAAAATTTCTCCTTTTGACTGGCGAACTTGAATCCCAAGAAAATATTTCATGAGACCCAAATCCGTCATCTCATATTCCTCCATCATTGCCTTCTTAAATTCTTGCACCATAGCTAGACTAGTCCCGGTATAAATCAGGTCATCAACGTAAAGACAAACGATAAGAAAATCTTGCGCACCTTTCTTTACGTATAACGACGGCTCACTTTGACTTCGCTCAAATCCATTGGAACGAAAATAGCTGTCAATTTTGTTGTTCTAGCCCGTGGCGCTTGTTTCAATCCGTATAAGGCTTTATGGAGACGATAAACTTTTTCTTCCTTGCCTTTGACAATATAACCATCGGGTTGCGACGTAAACTTTTCTTCTAAGTCATTTTGTTGAGAAATGCAGATTTAACATCCAGGGTAAACGGTACTTCAAGCTGTCGCGGCTATAGCTAAGCAATGCGAATCGTCTCCATTCGGCAACCGTGCAAATGTCTCCGTGAAGTCAACACCGGGTTGCCGAGAATACCCCTTTGCTACAAAGGCGAGCTTTATGCTTGTGAATTGAGCCATCTTCCTTGAATTTCATCTTGTAGATCCATTTGACTCCGATCATATTTTTTCCATCGGAAGGTCCACAAGCTTCCAAGTGTTGTTTTTCTCAATCTCGGCAATTTCCTCATTCATTGCAATTTGCCAAATTTCTTCTCTTGCGAGTTTTTCTTCATAAGTTTGGGGCTCACTTGCAAACATTGCTATTTCGCTCGACTCATAAATTTCCCTTAAGCTTCGTACCTTTTGGTGGGCTTTGAGACCAATCGACTTGGTCATGGCGTTGTGATGAACTGGTGCCTGGACTGGAACTTGTGCTTGGTTGATCACTTGGACTTGATGTTGCAGGTGGATATGTAATTGGTGTTTTCATTTGTTGATTACTGTCCCAATTCCATGCTTCTTTTTCACTAAAAGTCACATCTCGAGAGATAACAAGTTTGTTTGTCTTGGTCTAGTAGACGATATCCCTTGGACTCGTCACTATAGCTAACAAAGGTAAGCTTTTCTCCTTTCCCATCGAACTTCTCTGTGTTGAGATGGAATGTGCGAGTAGGCGATGCAACCAAAGACTCGAAAATGATGCACCTGAGGCTTTCTACGGTGCCAAGCTTCGTATGGAGTTTTGTTGGGAACCGCCTTCGTTGGTGATCGATTCAGAATATAGAAGCGTTGCGTTCACGCTTCGCCGCCAAAAAGCGGAGTCCTTTTCTGTCATCATCATACTTCTTGCCATTTCGACAATTGTACGATTTTTCCATTCCGCGACTCCCTTTTGTTGTGGGCTATAACGAACTGTCAATTGCCGGTGAATTCCGTTATTTTTGCAATAATCCATAAAGGAATTTCCAATAAATTCACCTCCACGATTTGTGCGCAACGTCTTAATTTTCCGATCACTCTGATTTTCCACCAATGACTTGAATTCCATGAACTTTGAAAATGCATCTGACTTTTGTTGCAATATATAGACCCACATCATTCGAGTGTAATCGTCAACAAATAATAGGAAATACCTATTATTATTCAGGGATGATGTTTGTGTTGGTCCACATATATCTGCATGCACAAGCTCAAGAGGGGCTTTGGCTCTGTAGGAAATTTTTGGAAATGGTTGACGGTGCATTTTTCCCATAATGCATCCTTCACACGGACTGTCTTGATCTGGAATTTGAGGAAGACCAAATACCATATTTTTCTTCTTCAATAAATTCATGCCTTTGTAGCTCAAATGTCCGTATCGCAAATGCCAAAGCTTGTGATCTTCTTCACTCGTGCTTTGTAATAAAAATTTCTCTGACAATGGCAAATTAAGAGGAAAAACTTTATTTGAGCTCATCTTAATTTTAGCCATTGTGAGATCTTTCTGCTTGTCGACAATGATGCAAAAATCATTGTTGAACTCCACTTTGTAGTTTTTCTGCAGCAGCTAGCCAACACTCAATAAATTTTGGGTCAAATTTGGTATGTAAAACACATCTCTAATGATAGAGGTGTTTCCGCTCCTTGACTGGACTGCAATAGCTCCTTTTCCAGAAATCTGTGCGATTTGCCATCACAAGTTTTACTTGGATGAGTATGACTCATCAAGCTCCACGAATATTTCTTTATTCCGGACATGTGGTTGCTGCAACCATTGTCTACATACCACACATTCTCAATTTGTTGAGAATTCAAGCTGGAGTAAAATACCTGATCAGTTTCATCTTTTTTCGTAAAATTTGCCTCCTTTTTCTGACCATCATTTTGATACCAGCAATCCTTTTGAGAGTGGTTTGCGTTTCTGCATTTCTTGCATTTATTCCAGCAACTCTGGGTGTCGTGGCCATTCCTTCTTCAAATCCGACAATACAAATCCGAATTCTGACTAGAAGATCGTGAATTACTATTGTCTCTTCTTCCTCTACCTCGACCTCGAAAATTCGATATCTACCACGACCTCTTCCTCTTGTTGATCTTTAAAATGGCATGTCTTTGCTTTACCCCGTCATGCCCGTCTTTCTTATTCTCCTACTGTGAAATGTTTACTTTTCCTTGAAATGTTTGCTCCAAGTTTTGATTTGAAAATCTGCTCATCCTTTTTTCATGTGCTTCCAACGATCCCATGAGTTCATCAAAAGATAATTTTGATAAATCCTTTGATTCTTCGATAGCGGCAACTATATGCTCGAATCTTGCCGGTAATCAACGTAGCACTTTTTCAACGATCTTTTTTTCTTCTAGAGTATCAACGTAGCTTCTGATTTGATTGACTACAGTAGAAACTCTAGAAAAATTCTCCTGCATATTTTCGTTATCCTTCATAGATAAATTATCAAAGTCGCGCCAGAGATTTTGCAATTTTATTGAGATAACCTTCTCGTAGCCACCAAATTGATTCTTCAAAATTTGCCATGCCTCCTTTGATGTTTTAGCACTTGTAATACGCGGAAGAATGGATCGGCTTACCCCTTGGTGCATAAAGGACAAGGCCCTTGCATCCTTGGTCTTGTTCTCCTTATGCTCTATTTTCTGTGCCGCTGATAATTCGGCCACCTCCTCTGGAGTACGAGTTGTATACCCCTCTTCAACAATATCCCATAGATCATGAGATATAAATATTGTTTGCATTAAGACACTCCACTGCTCGTAATCTTTGCCAACAAAGATAGGGACACCTTGTTGGGAATATAGGAAGGCTAATTCATTGTTGCTAGTGGAAGCCATTTTAGAATATGGGTAGGGATATCAGGCCAAGGGTGGCTCTGATACCACAAATCTGTTGGGTATCAAATATAAATGTAAAAAAGATAGGACAATTTGGAGGCTAAATATTTATTTTATTGATTGCAAGGATTACAAAATTATTCCAAAGCTTATGCACTAAAGCCTTTGGAATCACTTAAGATGCTAACTGACTTACAATTTTTTCCTCACTTATCTCGTCTGCTTCTCAACACTTGACATACACAAGTATTTATAGGAATCAAATAGTAGATTAAAGGATGCTTTATTAAATTGGTCAACCAAAGTAATTTGCAGCCACCTTTCCAACTTTTGGATTGACTTTATGCTTCATGCATGCATGCTACTCCATGCAATGAACTTAGTGAATTGGTGAGTCATGATCTAGAAGATCCTTGGCAACATGCATGCATACGTGTGTCTGCTCAACTTCCAAAATAATGAAATTACAAATTACGTTTTTCAACAGAACATAGGTGTAGGATTTGGGCATTCGCTTATTGCTTACAAAGGTGCATTACAGGGAATCAGAAAGCTCCAGGTACAAAAATATATAACTCCTTATACCTTGGACAACTTGCATAACTGTTGACGTTGCCGTTCAATTTCAGTTTTCATGGTCATACAATTGTAGCTAGTATTTTGATATGATCTGCCATGATATCCCCAAATAGATATAAAAAATTTAAAGTACCTATAGTTGTGGCTCGATTGGGATTTGTTTTTTAAATGCAGAGAAACAATGCTTTTCTACTAGGTTATTAACTTATTCGTTTATGATAATACCAAAAAGGTTGGATCATTGCATACCCCAGGTGAAATTATTGTTTGTACAGCATGCAGTCTTATTGTATAATCAGATAATTTTAATAGAAGCTTATATTGTAGAATAGCGCAATGGCTGTCACAATAAACTAAGTGGCTTCACTAATATATCTGTATATAGAAACTATTTTTCATTAATGTATTTAGATACCATTTTGAAAGGACACTTGTCTGTTTTGTGTTGTTCCTTGAATGCAATTGGGATATGATGGTTAGACAAGGGCAAGTGACCATATATCTCGCATGTTACTCATTTTGTAATCCTTTTTCTCCTTGGACATTTTGGAAAAAGCAAGTTTGATGAGCACTTGGTATATGGTAATCATCATAATTCATATGCAAGATAAATAACTACTCTGTTATTAATAGACATTGTATTCCTTTTCCTGATTAGATCATTTTCCTTTTATTGTTTCGTATAGGTCAACCATGCTTCGTTGATTGCTGACTTGGACGAGCATGGGAGGTGCTTGCCGAACCAATTCAAACTGTACGTGGTAACTCTTGTGTGATATTTGATCCCATGTTATTTTGGTACTTGTGGAATATTCCAAAGGTTCATGGAATTTGACCTTGTTCACACCTATTTATTAAGCGGATTGGATCTTCTATTCCAGGATGGTGTTTCATCTCCTATTCCACCACGCGGATGATTGACACTGTAGGTCCCAAGGGGTGTGAGTAAGGTTTAAAAGGGGGGTTGAATAAACCTTACCAACTTTTCGATTTTAGTCCTTTTAAAAATATTACAGAGTTAAATACACAGCTAACTCCTTGGGGGACAACTAAGTTAGTTAACCAGCAGAGTTAGCCACTCAATGATTTCGATTGAGCTGTTGATAGAATAACTCAGTTGTTTAGTCTAAACCTTAACTTGGCTGTGATGAGATTTTCAGCGGAAGACTTAACACCCTTTAATTTGATTTACTTTATTTTAAACACTTGATTTTAGCACTTAGTTACTTATCAGTTGGATAGCAATTTATCAGCAGATATAGAATATGTATACAGAAATAAAATGTTGAAATGTAAATGACACAATAATTTTTATAGAGGTTCGAAGATGGGGTAATTCTTCTACTCCTCTCTTCTTCAACTCCCTGGAGGAATCCACTAAGTATTGATCAGTACAAAGTGGTTATCACCCGGATACAAGTCTTTATCACACACAAACTGGTGACTTGCTCATTTGGGACTCAGATGGAGATTCCTTGGTCACACAAAGTGGTGGTTTCTCGTCCGACTCGGCTTCTTCTTCACAGGGCAGCCGCTTTGTTTCACTTACTTTCTCAAGCTTTTGGTGAGCACTTTAAGACATGGCAAAGCATGGAAGTATTACTTGTTTAAGTAAATTTCTTGACTTCGGCAACGGATTCTTTTGATCGTCTTGACTTGACTACGATCCTTTATTCCCAGGTGACTTTGAGTTAGCTTCCAATCAATGGATGACTCATCGTCACTTCAACTTGAGACTTGGCATCTTGAGTTGACTTGATTGACTCTTCATACAATCGTGTCTTAGTTGATACTCCTTGATCGAGTCCTTGATCTTCTTCTCTTGGCCATACTCGGTTGTTCCTCGTGAGTCTTCATTCCATTCTTGATTGACTTCTTACATTCCCAGGCATAGCGACTTGACTCACTCATACATTTCTATCTATTACAATACAAATTACAAGGAAAATGAGGTGCCAACTTTCTAGTCTAAGTTTTACATGGCATTCATCAAAATATAAACAATAAATTTCCCAAAAAATTCCCCTTTTTGATGATGCCAAAACTTAAAACATACAAACAATATGTAAGCATCAAAGATACATACAGACAATGCAATAATAGAGAATGTATGCGTAGAATCAATCTTTTTATTGATCATAACATTCTTATCCTTTACACAGTTGTTTACAATGTGTATCAGAGCAAACATAGCATTCTATATCTACGCAAAAATATAGAAATTACAAATTTCTTATTCAACGTGCAGAAGACTTACATACATATGCATTTACAATAGTAAAATACATGAAGGGTGGATAAAGAACACTTCATCGCTTCGTTGCCTCTTCTTTTCTTCTTCTGACTCTGTCTGCCCCTCCTCTCTCTTTTCTTCTTTTCTACTTCAAAGCTGCTTTCTTTTTCTCGTAGGCTCTCTTGGCAGCTTCATCTCTTCTTTTTCTTTCTTGTCTTTCTTGCCACAGCTGATCTTGCCTTTTGTTTTCCTCTTCAATCCTCTTTACATATTCAGCATTTTTTCTCTCCACTTCCAAATTGGCTATAGCATCATATCCAGCCCAATAGATCCTTCCCTTCTTGCCTGGATGTACATATTCAATATTTTTGGGTAGAGGTCTAGGTATGAAGCCTCTACCTCCACCACTTCTTCCTCCTCCTCTGGGCGTATATTGTACCGGAGTCTTCTTCTTACCAGCAGAGTGACTGCTAGTCGTCTACTGCCTGTCGCCTTTCTTTGCACAGCTTCAGTCCTTTCTCCCAGTACAAGTCCCAGGCTTGGGCTATGGACATGTTTTTGAAGTATCCCTCGGACTCGAGCGTTTTAAACTCTTCAACGGATCTTGGCTCGTTTCCGTCATCTGGAATGGCATCGATGTCTTTTCCTGCAGGAATGCCTCCGAATTGTTTCAACACTTCTAGAACACGGGCATCCGTCTTCCTTTCAACCTCCTTCATCCCTGCTTCTACGATTTTTCTCTTCTCAAACATAGGCACAGCAGAGTGTTGGAGCGGCAGAGTCACCGGAAGTTTGTTGATTATGCTAGTTGTGACATGGCCTAGTTGAGGGGTTTCAGCAAACATTAGGGTCACATCCATTGACCCTTCCCCCTCAACAACTTTTCCCTTCTCCTTCTTCATTTTTTTTTGTTTCTTCTTCTTCTCATCCGCTGACACTTTCAACATCTTCAGGAATTCCTCTTCCCCATTTTTGGCATCATCAAAGGAGAGAGGAACCCCTGGAAACATCCATGCGAGCATAAAATCTAAGCGGCTGATAGTTGAGTCTCGCTTGAGTCCATTGTTCAAATTCTAAGCGGGTGGCTTTGGATTCGATGTCACTAGTTTCATTTCAAACCATAAGAAGGCTGAATTTGGCATTCATACTCTCCTCTACTCGGGAAATTCAGCAGTTCCATTTCGGTGGTATGGGAGGCATGCATTCGTCAATATTTTCTTGCATCCTCCTCTTCATGTCAAGATTATCAACGCTCCGGATCAAGCATTTTGTTGTACAATGCTTTGAAGTATCGACTTGTTCGAATCGCATTGTCTATCTTTGTTGACACCATTTTTCGATCCTCAAAGACAATCCCTCTTAAGTCGGCCGTGAGATTGGCATCCCCGTTGTCCGGCCGCATATCCAACGAAGCTCGGTGCCTTTCAATTTTCTCAATCTCTCCCAGGATAGTCTTGAAGACTTCACGCACCTCAGTTGTTACCTCAGTCTCATCTGGCGACCAAGCAGCATCAAAATCGAACTCTTTCTTTGGGATAATGGAGTCGGTGGGAATCACTGGATCAGGTTTGTGGTACCGTTTCCGCTCACGAGCTATTTCTTCTACAAGGTCGGGCACCTCAATTGAAAAGGAAAAGTTTCTTGAAGGCGTCATCACGTACATAAGGAATTAATTCTACGCTTGTGTGTGCTGTGATGTGCATGGTTGAGTCGACCTGCTGCGCGGCTTTGGGAGCCTGCGCAGATGACTCGATCTCATCTCGGGCCTTTGTGAAAGGGTTGGCCAGCTGACTGAGCTTCAGCTGTCTTAACAGCTTCTTCGGCCTCAGTGGTTTCTGCTAAATGAATTTGCGTGTCCTCAGCTGCACCATCAGGATTTAGTTCATCATCAAAGTTGAAAGTTTGTCGGCGACCATGAATTACGGCTTGCTCGCACTTGGTAGAACATCCTCGGTAGGAGTCCTTTGCAACGAGGGATGGACTCGGCTTCGTCTTGGATCCCGAAATGATATGTCGGGGTTATCTTGGGAATCATGAAGTGCACTAATTTCCTTCTCTCGATTCTTCAATGTGGACAGGAGGGATGTTTCGCATTGTCTCTTTACCGGGAAAGTCTCAACCTCCCTCGGGCCTTCATTTCCTCCTCGCAGTCTCAATCTGCAGCAAGGCCTTGTACATTCCCTTCGACAGACGCACTGTTTGTCTTAGGGTCTTCTGTGGTGGCATCCACAGAGTGTCAACTTCTTGGATTGCACTTTCATTGCCCAGTGTTAACTCCGGGCGAGATCCATCATGTGCCTCGACCGCATCGCCAGCGTCCTCGACTGCACCGCAATTTGTTGGCTTGGCACTTGAGATGAGAGACTTAATCGTCCGAGCCGTCAGTGACAACTTGTTGTTGTTCTATTTCTTTTTCTTTCTCCACTTCTCCTCCTTTTCTGCATTGTGGAGTCATGCAAAGCATCCTCCGACCCAGTGCAGTGGAGTGAGTTTCCCTCCGGTGGCTTGGTGAGTGACTTATATTGGGGTCACTCTGCTCCGGACTCCCGGCCGCTTCCTTTGAGTGCTCAGTGGGGCGGTGGTAAGACACCTTCAACAGGGGGTTGGCTCAACTTGGGTGCCCAAGTTCCCGGTGTCATCGCCAAGTCCCTTAGATCCGTCCTCCGAGTGAATCGGGGAAGTGGTTGCGGCAATAATCGTGGCAATCTTCGCACTACTCCCAACGGATAAATTTCATTGTGATTTGGAAGACTCTCCTGGTCCTTCCGTCGGTGTTGCTCATGCATCAACGTGGATTCCGTATGGCTTCTTTGCATGTCCAACTTTTCTTGTGCAGCAATAGGGTCCATGTCCTCATCATCATGCCGAGACAATGTAAAGATGAGGATGAGTGTGGTCTCTGGTGCCAGTGAGAGGACAAATGTTGGCTTTCTCACGAGCCTCTGCTTCCTCAGTTGCTCTAGCCTTTTCTTGTTCCTTGTGAATTTGCAACATATTAATGCAGTGATCCTCATCCAGGGCTTGCAACACGATATCAACTTCAAGGAACCTCGAAGAGTTCCTCTTCTTCCTCAATAAACGTGGGATGTTCAAAGCTGCGCCTAGAGTGACTCAACTTCCATTTCCTCCACTCTCGCAGATAGCTCTAGATGTCTAGGTATAAGGGAGAGTATATAACTATGTCGTCATCATCATTCTCCCCTTGTTGGGCTTCCTTCTCAAGAATAGAAGGTAGCAAACTCGCCGCTTGCTCTTCATCATCGGTAGAGACGTGGCGAGGTAGAGACATAGTCATGTCGGCAGGGGATTACATTGTCTCCGCCGCTTCATGTTCCTCATCATCTGTTCTATCCACGGTGGGTCTTCCGAGGGCCCTCTGGCGATTACCTTTAGCAGATTTGGCGGTTTCATCAAGAACTTCCGAGACCGCACTTCTTGGCAGATCTCAATGATTTTCTCGGTGAGTGGCAAACTCGGTTTGTCTTTCAAGCTCCGAGAGCTTGGTGATTCTTCTTCTTCTTTTAGTTTTCACCGGAGGAATGTCCGGTTCTACTTCCTCCGGTTCCTCAAAGGTCTTTCAAGCGATCTCGATCTTATCCGCTATCTTTTTTCACAAGGGTTTCATCGAAACCCTGTTTTATCATCCATTCAAAATCCACGTTGATCCGGTGTGGATTTGCTTTATGAGCTTAGCGAAATCATGTCTTTGGTGCCATTTCTAGAAGATTTTACCGATTGAATCTTGATAAACTAGCTTTGAGAACTGGTAAAGTTTTGGAGAGAAAAGATACTTGCTTTGGTGCTTGAAGATGAACAGTTTAGTGAGAGAGAGAAAAACTGATCGAAAGAGTATATAAGGGTTATGAAAGGACATATTTTTGGTTTTTGAAATTTTGATCACGGTCAATCGGTTGATTCACCACGCCGATCAAGCATTTAATTGCCTGGATTTAATGCGGCATTTATATCCAATCATATGCTTGTTGTGCGCTTTTAATTGTACCCATCATTATTACGCCGACGTCATCCTTAAAAACATTCCCGCTTATTAAAACGACTACGTTTTTATCACTTAGCTCATAAATGACTCGACTTACTCCTTAACTAACTCAACTCTTCTTCTCTCTATTCGTATAAGATCGCTTTCTGTTTTTAGCTTTTCATGTTTCATCTCTTCTCATTGAGTCTTTGAGTGTCAACTCACTCAATTAACCCTAGCTCATGCTTAAGTTCTTCAAATGTTGATTCACATAATGGCTTTGTGAATATGTCGCCTTGTTTATCGGTTGAGATGTATTCAAGGTGATGTTTTTCTTTTCAACATGATCTCTTATGAAATGATATCTCTGTCATCAATGTGCTTTGTTCTTGAATGCAACACGGGATTCGAGTGATTGCAATAGCACTTGTGATATCACACATAATTGGAATATCTTTTTCTTCAATTTCATAATCTCTCGGCTTTTGTCTCATCCATAAGACTTGGGCAAACACATTTGCCGCGACTATGTACTCTGTTTTTGTTTGTGGATGTGGCTATTGAGTTACGCTTCTTGCTAAACCAAGAAACTAATATGTTTCAAGCATTTGACATGTACCGAAGTACTCTTCTTCCGTCAACTCTACATCCATCATAGTCAGTCTGAGTAACCAATAAGCTTGAATCCACCTTCCTTTGGATACCAAAAGCCAACTTCTTGGCATCCCTTCAAATATCTTAGGATTCTCTTAGTTTGCGATCATGTGACTTTCCTTTGGAGCGATTGGAATCTTGTACATACACCTAGTGCAAAGGTGATGTCCGATTAACATTGTTAGATAAGCGGTGATCCAATAAGTGCTCTGTATCTTGTTTGATCCACAGGCTTGCCATCTGCATCCATGTCCATCTTGACTGATGTATTCATTGGTATTTTCACAGAGGACTTCTCTTCCATACCAAATTTCTTCATTAAATCCCTGGTGTACTTTGTATGACTTATGAAGGTTCCATTCTTCAGTTGTTTAACTTGAAGTCCTAAGAAGAATGTCAGCTCTCCCATCATGCTCATTTCAAATTTGTCTTGCATGAGGTTAGAGAATTTATCACACAGACTCTTTGTTTGTGGATCCAAAATGATATCATCCACATATATTTGAAAGCAAAGATACTCTCTCCATCTTGAATTTCAAGAGTGTTCTGTCCACTTTGCCTTTGGTGAATCCATTATACGTCGTAAAATTGAGATAATGTATCGTACCAAGCTCTTGGTGCTTGTTTCAAACCATATAAAGCTTTGTTGAGCTTGTACACTTTATCTCCAATGGTCTTCAGCTCAAAACCTGGAGATTGCTCAACATAGACTTCTTCCAACAATCCATTTAAAAATACATTTTTCACATCCATTTGATATACAAGAAAGTTCTTGTGTGCGGCATAGGCAAGAAACATCTTTATTGCTTCTAGTCCTTGCAAGGAGCAAATGTTTAATCAAAATCTATTACTTCTTCTTGGCAATACCCTTTGGTTACCAATCTTGCTTTGTTTCTTACCACAGAACCTTCTTCATTCATCTTGTTTCTGAAAACCCATTTTGTGCCAATAACATTTTGATGGGTTGGTCTTTGCACCAATTCCCACACTTTGTTCCTCTCAAACCGATTGACTCTTATTGCATAGCTTGAATCCAATGTGTGTCTTCCAAAGCTTGGGACACATCTTTTGGCTCTATTAGGGAAATAAAACAAGTGAACATAGCTTCTTGTTGAGTCTGGATCGGTTCTCACACCATCTCTCACATCTCCAATGACTAGCTTCGGTGGATGGTCTCTCAGCCATCTCACATCAGGTTGAAGTAAATCAGCTGGGTTCAATCCTCTTGCAGTTGTGTTGTCTTGAGGATCTCTCCCATCATCATTCACTGCAGATTTTTCGGTGTCTTTGAGACTTCAGTCTCATCTTCATCTTGATTGATTGCTCGCTTGACTTCAACATAGGGACTTTTTTGCATTGTTGGTGATTGACTTATCGCCTAACTCTTCAATGTCTTCTCCATTTACATTAGGTTCATCAAAAACCACATGGATAGACTCTTTCGTGACCATAGTCCTCTTCTTCAAAGACTTCTATAGGCTATACTTTGAGTATCCCAAAAAGATACCTTCATCACTTTAGCATCAAAAGTCTTTAGATTATCCTTGCCATTGTTGTGGATGAAGCATTTACATCCAATTATTCTAAAATATCCTTGCTATTAATCATGCATCTATTCGATTATAGCATGCGTTGTTGATGGCTTTAGCCCAAAATCTATTAAGCGTGGCCGACCACTAACATAGTTCTTGCCGCTTCGTTGAGAGTTCTGCATTTCTTCTTCTCCATTACTCCATTCATTTGTGGAGTCCTTGTCATGAGATAATTCATGAGCAATACCATTTTAAACACAATCTTCGAGTTATTATCCCATTGACAAACTCGGTTCCTCTATCGATCTTATCTTAATAATGGTTTGACTCTTCTCATTTTGAACTCTTTTCATCGAGTTGAGGTAACTTCGCAAAGTTTCCTTCTTTTTGCACATAAATATTGTCCAAATGTATCTAGAATAATCATCCACCACCACTAAGGTGTATGTCTTTCCACTTATGTTGGTGGCTCAACTGGACCAAATAAATCCATATGCAATGATGCAATATTCTTGTTGAAGATGGACTAGACTTCTCTTTGAATGATGATTTGATCTGCTTTTTCCCATCCGCATGCATCACAAACACTTTCCTTTTTGTATTAATCGAGTCCGGTAGTCCTTCTACAAGATTACACCTTGCAAGCTTGTTAATTGTCTTGAAATTCGGATGACTCATCTTCTTGTGCCCACCCAACTTGATTAATTTTGTACTCTTTTGCTACAGACAAGTGCTTGGTGTGGCGATCAACCAATCTACCACATACATGTTCTTTTTGCGGATCCTTGCAACACTACTTCATTTGATTCGATGTCTTTGATTTGGTACACTCCCATATTGAATCCAACATTATAGCCCTTGTCATAGAGTTGGTGATGCTTATGAGTTGAAGTTAAGGCCTTCAACATATGCAACATCCGTGATTTCTAAACCAATTTTCTTGATGGATCGATTCCTCTAATTTCCCCTCGAGCTTCATTTCCTCCAAATATGACTTTTTGACAGATTTTTCTTGTTTCATGTCATGTGTCCGGAGCGACCCCTTTGTCCATGTACAAGGTTCCTTGGCACTCATTTGTTCTTGAACTCGCAATCAAGGAAATTAGTTTTTAGGTACCCATTCTTATGCAGGTCTGAGGGGTTAGTGTTGTAAGATGATCCAACCAACCTATAGCCAAATGTTCTGACTCTAAGAGGTTGCCATCTATCTTGTGCCATAATCATAACTCACTTTGGCAAATTTCTTGGGGGCTTTAGATTCTTACATTTGTCTCTTTTGTCTGTATGCTGTGTGTGTGTGTTTTAGCAATTGCCTTCTTTGGGTAGTTGTGATATCTCCGAGTGTAGTGCTTGGGTGCATATGTGTCTTTGATGATAGCTCTTTTGCCTTTGGAATGACCTTTCTTGAGTTCTAGGCCTTTGCCATCTAGGCTTATATTCCATAGGTCTTTCTTGATATTTCACATTATTCTAATCACTTGCTTGGGTAATTTCTACCATTCCCATCATATGTGTTTCTTTGATAAAACTTTTGGGGGTTTTGGTAGCTCAGTTTATTCTTCACGAGCACTTCCTATTTGGAGTTTCTTTGAGGAACTCACTTTGGATTTCTTCTCAGTTGTCTTCTCAGCATACTCAACTGGCTATTTTCCTTTTCCTTTATAACCAAGGCCAGTTTGTTTGTGATTGTGCTTTAGAGTGAATGTGGGTGCAACATTTGGTATCTTGGGTTTTTGGGATGCTTCATTACTTGAAGATCCTTTTTCCAAGATCACTCTAGGAGTTTGACTGTGCACAAAGGAGTTGAATCATATGCCTGTCTTATCTCCACACTCTTTTTGGCTCATAATAAGGTCATACAATGATTTAGATGCCTTTGTGAATGAAGCAATCACATTTTTGAGGTCATTTTCCCTCTTTTCTATTGCAGCTATCTCTGCTATTAGTTTAGCATTCTCAGCCTTCAGCTCTTTGTTCTCATCAGCTATGTGACTTAGAGTACTCAACTCCTTAGTCAGTTGTGAGTTTTGGCTTTTGAGCTGGTTGTTTTCCTCATTTAATAGTGTGTGTGAGGACTGAATCATTCGAAGAGCACTCTTCACCTTATCCTAATGTTCATGCAAGGATATCAGAATGGAGATAGTGGAAACTAAGCAAAAGCAGATATCAGTTCGACTGGCCACAAATGATTGAAGAAGAAGAGTGGCTACTTGAATTCTTAGAGGATGCTTCAGTTCCTCAAGCTCTTGATGGCAGCTATACAATAAAGGTGTTGTATAAGAAAATGAGAGAGGATAAAGCAAGAGAATTGGAGAAAGGGAAAAGTATAGCTGAGACTCACATATGTCTTTTTGGACAATTAGCTGCTCTGATCCCGAATGTTGCGAATGAGGAAGAAGTTTCAGAGGAGGTTGAAGCTACTGAGTTGTAGTAGGCTCTAAGAGAATCAAAATTGCTTGTAGAGCAAAGACAGTGGGCTCGGCTTAGGGAGATTCAACCCCCACCTAGATAATTGATGATGTGATGAGAGATACAATTGCTCTCTCATCACCAGCTCACTCTCACTCACCTGGAACAATTCCCAACGTTGGCAATGAAGCTGGAGAAGTTAGCATGGTGGTGTTGGAAGGTGATGATGAGGAAGGAGATGCTCAAGTAGAAGAACACACCATTGCCTCAAACCTTCAGGAAGATGTGAATATGCAAACCACTACATCTGGGAATCCAAACCAAGCCTACCCCATGCACTATTGTTGAGATAATAGACAAGGAAACAACTAAAAAAACTGAGACTCCAATGACAGCTGACCCTACTAATGTTCAAATCAAATAGTTGTTGAGACAACTAAGGGGGAAGCTGAGCACACTACAACTCAAGAATCAGTACCTGCAATTGAAGAAAATGTTGTAGGAGTTGTAAGGAGAGAAGTTGGAGAGATAGTTGATCAATCTGTTACACAAGAAGAAGTGGTTGTTGAGACAACTAAGTCTAGTGGAGTTGAAGGAGAAAATGTAGTAGAATTAGTAGTAATTGATATGTAGGAAAATGAAGTTCTAGTGGTTGTGACTATTGAAACCGAGCACAGGTTGAAAAGGTTGTGGACACTACAGTGGTTGAGGTTGTTGTTAGCAAAGAAGTTAAGATTCGAGTGGTGGTTGACCGATGTGGATGCGAGTTCTATCCAAGACCCAGCAATGGTTGAGGCTGCTGCAAGGAATGTTCAAGACCCAGTAGCAATTGAGGTTGCTACAAGGAATGTCGAAATGGGTGAGGATCAGAATGAGGCCAATTTTCAGGATTTTGGTACAGAGTCAGTTGAGCTAGAAGCAGATCCAATGCAGATAAATAAAACAGCTGAAATAGAACAAAAACACACTTAACTCGGTGACTTAAAAGAAAGGATCGAGGCAATTGACTTAGCCGAGAAGAAGGGCAATTGTTGAGATGGACTTGATGACACAACTAAATCGGACCAGGATGATGTTGATCAAGCAACGGTCTAACTTTGTCGGTCGGGTTCGTTCTTGTTGACCCATCCCTTCAAGATGCTAGATCACCCGAGATGATGTTTTTAGACTGCGATGCACCGTCAACTCATATGGAAGACACAACTGCTACCAGTGAAGTTGTTCACACAGCTGAGGCACAGTCAACTTAGCAGACTTACGCGCAGCTCATTGCCGATGAAAATCGCAGTTTGAGGCACAAAGAGTTTCTAGTTAGGGGAAAGAGGTAAGGAACCCTATTGGAGATGGAGGAGGGCCATCCTCAACCCCTATTGACAATTTTGGTCCAGAGGATTTTTTGTTCCCAGATGAGATTCCAAGTGATGAAGAGCCAGAAATTTCTCAATTCAATTATCTTGAGCACACATCAGATTAAGCAAACATAGGAGAACGCGCCTTGATTCCAGGCGACCCCGAGAGAACACATTCTTGAGTATGAAGTTTCCCCAGGGTGACAATGTATCATACCATGCTCTTGGTGCTTGTTTCAATACATACAATGTCTCCAATAGTTTTCGCTCAAAACCACGGAGGTTGTTCAACATACACTTCTTCCTCTCAAAGTCCATTCAGAAATGCACTCTTTACATTCATTTGATATACAGTGAAGTTCTTGTGTGCAACATAAGCAAGAAACATCCTTATTGCTTCCAATCTATCAACAGGAGCAAAGGTTTCATTAAAATCTATACCTTCCTCTTGGCAATACCCTTTGGCTACCAATCTTGCTTTGTTTCTGACTATAGATCCTTCCTCATTCATCGTGTTTCTGAATACTCACTTAGTACTAATTACATTTTGGTGAGTACGCCTTTGAAATAATTCCCATACTTTGATTCTGTCAAACTTATTCATCTCTTCTTGCATAGCCTGAATCCAATGTGTGTCTTCCAAGGCTTGAGACACATCTTTAGGCTCTATTTGGGAAATCAAACAAGTGAACATAGCTTCATGCTGAGCTCTAGATCTGGTTCTTATGCCATCTCTAACATTTCCAATAATTGACTCAGGTGGATGGTCTCTCAGCCATCTCACATCTGGCTGGAGTAAGTCGGCTGGATTCACTATCTTTGACTAAGTTGTCTTGAATAGCTTCTTCATCATCATTTAGCCGAGACCTTCCAGTTGTCTTGGAGATTCACTATCTCATCATCTTTGCTCTCACATCCGCATCAACATCGGGACTCTTCTGCATAGTTGGTTGATTCTGCTTCTCAGCTAACTCATCAATATCATTTCCATTTATATTTGGCTCATCAAACACCATATGGATAGACTCTTTCTGTGACCATAGTCCTCTTGTTTAGCACACTACAGGCTTTACTCTCGTTGAGTATCCCAAAAAAGATACCTTCATCGACTTTAGCATCAAAAACCTTCAAATTATCTTTGCCATTGTTGTGGATGAAGCACTTACATCCAACTATCTTAAAATATCCAACATTTGGCGTTCTCCTGTCAAAATCTCATACGGAGTCTTGGTTGATTGCCTATTGATCATGCATCTATGCGAGTGTACCATCTTTGTATTTATGGTTTCACCCCAAAATCTCTTAGGCAATCGGCTCCACTAACATTGTCCTTGCGGACTTCCTTGAGAGTTTTGTTCCTTCTTTCAGCTACTCCATTCTGTTGTGGAGTCCTTGCGGATGATAACTCATGAGCAATACCATTTTCAACGCAACACTAAGCTATAATCCCATTGACAAACTCGGTTCCCTGTCGGATCTTATCTTTATAATGGTTTGACTCTTCTCATTTTGAACTCTTCTCATTAGTTGAGGCATTTTTTGCAGTGTTTCTTTCTTTTTACACATGAAGATAGTCTATGTATATCTTGAATAATCATCCACCACCACTAAGGTGTATTTATTTCCACTAATGCTAGCAGATATGTGCTTAGTGTAGCGGTTGACCAATCCACTACATACATGTTCTTCCTCGCCTTGTTCGTTTGTAGCACAATCTTATTTGATTTAGCATCCTTGATTTGGCAAACTCCCATGTTGAATCGCACATTGTAGCCTTTGTCACAGAGTTGGCTGATGCTTAGCAGATTGAAGTTGAGACCTTCAACATATGCAACATATGTGATCTGCAGTCCATTTTTCTTTATGGATCTTGTGCCTTTGATTTCCCCTGGAGCTTCATTTCCTCCAAATATGACTTTTGCACCTTTGATTTCCTTGAATCTTGACAGATTTCTTTCATTCCCTGTCATATGTCTGGAACAGCCACTATATATGTACCAGGTTCCTTGGCACTCAGTTGTTCCTTCAACCTGCAATTAAGGAAATTAATTTTTAGGTACCCATACTTGTATGGGTCCTTAGGGGTTAGTGTTATAAGATGCTCCAACCAACCTATAGCCAGATGATCTAACTCTAAGAGGTTGCCATCTATCAGTTCCATAATCATAGTGCACATTAGCAAATTACTTGGGGGTTTTAGGAACATACAGCTCTCTCTTTTGTCTATATGCCTGTGTGTTTGTTTGAGCAATTGCTTTCTTGGGGTAATAGTGGAATTTCTGGGTGTTGTGCCTGGGTACATATGTGTGCTGATAATAGCTCTTTTGCCTTGGGAATGACCTTTGCTGAGGTTGAGGTCTTTGCCATTTTGGCTTGTATCCCATAGGTCTTTGCTGATATTTCAATTGGTTATTCCAATCAGCTTGGTTTGGATAATTTCGACCATTCCCTTCATATGAATTTCTTTGCTGAAATCACTGAGGCTTTTGGTAGCTCTGTTTGGCTTTTACAGAGTAATTTTTATTTGGAGTCTGCTGATGGACTTTTCTGAATTTTATTTTAGTTGTCCTTTCAGTATACTCTACTGGCTTCTTTCCTTTTCCCTTATATCCAAGGCTTGTCTAGTTGTGATTGTGTTTTGGTTTGGTTGTTGGTGCAACTAATGGTGTTTTGGGTTTTGGATTCCCACATTGCTTGAGGATCCTTTCTCCAAAATCACTCTGGGAGTTTGACTATGCACAAAGGAATTGAATCATTTGTCTGTCTTGTCTCCACGCTCTTTTTGACTCATTATCAGTTCATCCAATGATTTGGATGCCTTTGTAAATGAGGCAATCACATTTTTAAGATCTTTTTCTCTCTTTTCAGTAGAAGCTAACTCCGCTAAGATCTTGGCATTTTCAGCCTTCAGCTTGGTGTTCTCATCAGCTATTTGACTTGGAGTACTCAGCTCTTTAGTCAGCTGTGAGTTTTACCTTATAAGCTGGTTGTTTTCCTCATTCAAAAGTGTGTGTGAGGTTTTAATATGCTCAAAATCTTTCATCATTTTGCTTAATGAATCATAAAGATTTGTGGATGATGAAGTGCGTGTGTCACAGTCACTATAACTTGAATCTGAATGAGATGAGTTAGATTGTACCTCATCTTCTTGAACTTGTTCTTTGGCCATGAGACAGATCAAAGCCTTTTCTTGATGCTCGGTGGAGTAGTCGATTCACTACTATTTAAGTCTGCTTTGGTTCCTTGCACTTGATCGGTTCGTGATCTCGGCGACCCAATATGGATTTCTTCTTTTCTTATCTTCTTTCCTGAAGACTCTTCTTTCTTCCTCATTTATGTATTTGTTGGTGGTGGATAGGAAGTCAATAGCAAAGTGTCCTGGTTGACTGCAATTCCAACACAGGTTTTCAGCTCTCTGATCAGCTCTCTCAGCTCTCTAATTATCAGCTCTCTGATAGTCAGCTCTTTGATGTTCAACTCTGTTGGGTGGCCTGTCCTCCCTTGTTTTGGAAGGTGATGGGTGTCTTCTAGAGGTTTCACCCTTGTTTCTTTTGTAGTTCTTGTTGAAGAACTTGTTGAACCTCTTTACCATAAGGGCAATCTCATCCTGCTCAATCGTTTCTTTTGGCTCAGCTTTCTTCCCTTCAGTGGCCAACAAATTAGTTGTCTTGGGCACAATTGTTTCCTCTTGCTCTTTTCTTCTCAGCTCGAACTCATATGCCTTAAGGTTTGAGAATAGATCATGATTTGAGGTTTTGGAGAGGTCCATGGAATGTCTCAGGGCCATGACCTTCATTTCCCACTCAGCTGGTAGGGCTCGTAGGATCTTCATGCACATCTCTTTCTGAGTGTACTCCATCCCTAGGGCTAAAAGCTCATTTGTGATTTACGTGAATCGGCATCCGGTGATCCAGGACTTTCACTTGCAAGCATTTTAAAATTTTCAAATTTTGAACAAAGAATCGTTAGTTTTTCTCTTTTATCTTATCGGATCTTTCACAAATCGGGTCAGCTTATCCCAGATTTCTTTGGCTGATTTGCATGACTTGACTTTATGGAACATAGCCTTGTCCAATGTCTTGTAGAGAATATCCTTGGCAACATTGTCCAGGTTGTATCTCTTTCTATCTTCATTTGTCCATTCACAGCGAGGTTTCTAAATCATGGCTGGTCTAGGCTCTGCTACAGCATCTTCTCCTTCACCTGGAGGTGCTCTTCTCACAGCAGTATTAACCTTCAATATTTGCAGTGGCCCATCCTCTATCACAAGCCACATTTCATCGTGTAAGGCTGACAGGTGAGCCTGCATGGGAATTTTCCAGTCATCAAACTCTTCCACAATGAACATAGGAATACGAGTTAGATTGGCTTCCATGATAATAACTTTGCTTTTGAAATGAAAAACTTTGAAAACACAAGTGTTATCTCTTTTGAAGAAGATTGAGATCTAATTCAGTAACCAGTGCGGAAGGCTCAATGAACCAACCGCTCTAATACCACTTATAGGGTCGCAAGGGGTGTGGTGTAAGGTTTAGAAGGGAGGTTGAATAAACCTTACCAGTTTTCACTTTTTAGTCCTTTTAAAATATTTCAACAGAGTTGACTCAAATCAGCTAAGTCCTTGGAGGACAGTTAGGTTGGCTTTCTTCAACAAAGTTACTCATTCAGCAGACTCGACTGAACTGTTGATAGTATAACTTAGTTGTATCAGTTAACACTTATCTTTTTAGATGATTTGGTTTTATACAGCGGAAGACTTAACACACTCGTAAATTTTAAGCACGTTTTTAACACTTGTTTTTAGCAATGTTATTATCAGTTGGGTTGGTAATTTAACTTAACAGCAAGTATAAATGTATGCAAGAAAGTAAAGTGTTGAAAGTAAATGACACATGTAAATTTTATAGTGGTTCGAGGATGGGGTAATTCCTCTAATCCACTTTTCTCCAACTCTTAGAGGAATCCACTAAGTAACAGATCAGGTTACAAAGTAGTTCTTCAGTCTAGAGACAGCCTTGATCACATAGCTGGCTTCTCCTGCGACTCAGCTTCTTCACAAGACAGATGTCTTGCTACTACAGCTCCCTTCAAACTCGTGGAATTGATCACACAGCCTTCCAACAAGCTCGAAACTTCTGGTTCAATCTTGAACCTTACTACAGCTCCTTCAAACTTGGAAAGTAGATCCCTTTTGTTCTTAAAACTTTTTCCTCTTCAACTGGCAGAAGTATTCTTTCCTTCACAGCGTGTGTTAGATCGAGTTCCTTCGAGTTTTAGGCTTGAGGAATTTCTTGATAAGCTTAAGAATGTTTGCAGATTTTGCTTGCTTGAAATTACTTGATAGATCGGTTTATTTTCTCAAATAACATCCAACTCCGTCATATCTCACGGATTTCTCAAGAAATGCAATTTATTATGTCATGCTATTCAAAATGTCATATTATATTATCATATTTTAGAATTATATTTTCTGAATTCAAGTCGTCATTTTTAAAAGTATTATTGCATCTGTACTTTCCATATTGCACAAATAACTCCTCGTGTAAAAAAAAAAGAAAAAAAATGCATTTTTGTTTCCGAAAATGCATTGATTTAACGAATTCCGAGGACGAAATTTTATTAAGAGGGATAGTATGTAATATCCCTATTTTAAAAAAAATTATTAGAACACTTAAATATTAATATTATTATCTTTATTAGACTAATAATTATCAATAATATTATGTGTATCCTTTCGTAATAAAATTATATACATGTTATATTTATTATGTTTTATCATTATCTTTATTATGATAATTATTAATAGTATAATAAATATTTTACTTAGAAGTTAAATTAGGTGTTATATTAGGGGTTTATTGCAGGGGCTATTTTAGAGTTTATTTAGGGGTTAGAATTAATTAGTATAAATATGTAACTTCTTACACAATTTTACACCAAATTTCAAATAATTATAAGGTATGATATTTTTTCTACTTATTATTCAAGTTTCCTATGTATATGTATATATATATAATTCCCAATTCACAAGCTTTTTCAATATTTATTTTTACAAATTATTTCATTAATTAGTACGATTTATTAAATCACATATTAATTATATATATTTATTTAACACAGAAAACGAAGGGGTTGAGGACTTGGACTTTTATTGTTCATTTTTCTACATCGAATATCTGTGATTATTAAGGTAGGGATTTCTATATTATTTATCTTTATTTAATGTTCCATGATTATACTTCATTGATTGCAATATATGTCAAGAGGAAATAAATTCATATAAGCTAGGGGCCATGAAAAGGGTCCGGGATCAAATGTATCTTGTGGTGAACCCGCAATGCTATATGCGAGAATCGCCAATCGAGAGGAAAAAGAGGAAATTAATGAATTTGTTGTAATTATGTGAATGCTTTTCATGTTATATTAAATATTGATAGATATATCCCTACCGAGCGAGATGAAGCTCACCCTATCATTATCATGACTTTCGAGGTTGAGGAATCCAATTTGAAGATATGATGTTGTGGATGGTGGAATAAATCATGTTATATTTATATTTTAAATAATTATGATCGGACTAAATTTTGGATTTATGTCTTTAATTTTTTTCCAATTTATGCTTGGGATAATTGTTGGATATTTAATTTGGAAGATGTATTATTATTATTATTATTATTATTATTATTATTATTATTATTATATTTTTTTCCTTAAGAGTTAAAAATTCTAAATCGACATTTTGACAATTATTGGGATCACTTTAATTTAAAAATTTGTGTTTTCTAAATAATATTTTAGAGTACTTTAATTTCATAAAACTCGGTCGTTACAAGTGGTATCAAAACAGTCTACGGTTCAGTAAACTCGGAAAAACAAAAATTTCTTTTCAAATTTTAAAAGAAAATAGTCTAATAACATCCACCTCCGTCATATCTCGTCGGATTTCTCAAGGTATGCAATTTATTATGTCATGCTATTTAAAATGTCATATTATATTACATATTATACAATTACATTTTGTGAATCCAAGTCGTCATTTTTAAAAGTATTATTGCATCTGTACTTTCCATATTACACAAAGAACTCCTTGTGTAAAAAAATAAAAAATGCATTTTGTTTCCGAAAATTTATTGATTTAACGAATATCGAGGACGAAATTTTATTAAGAGGATGGTGTCACTCCCCAAACGGGACGCGACGAACGATCCACAACTTAAATACAAATGAACCAACAAATCCGATAATATCAATGAGAACCCAATAAGACAGAGTCTAAATAGCGGCCGAAAATAAATAACGGATACAAGTTACCACTTAAGGTCTACATTCCATCATCCAAATTACAACCCGAATATCAACAAAATATAGCATCTTAAAGTCAAAGGTCATATGCCCTCAATTACAAACCCGAATGGAATGAAAAACAAAAGTCCGACAACAATATAAGAAAAGAGTCCAATCAACAAGAAGAAGTAAATCCAACCAACATAGTACAAGGTCTCAATCCGAGCGGTTCAAAGATCTCCAACGAAATCCTCATCTAAGGTTAGAAAACGGTGGGGAATGAGACAAAAATCTCGAGTGGATGGGGTGATGGGTAATGCGAGTGTGGCGCAATATAATTAATGTGAGAAAATGATTATATGAAAACGCGCGTGAGTATGATGCATGATTTCACACACGGTTCACAAGCGTCGTGATAAAATAATACAATAGTATATTTATACAGTTCAAGAAAACAGTTCATGGTCACACAGGCACTATGTGAATCAGTCAAGACAGGTAGGATTGCGTACGGAAGTGTAACGCCAATCCTATGCAAGGCAAATAATGGTTGCGTACGGATTTGTAGCGCCAACCAATGCAAAACAGGTAGCGGTTGCGTACGAAAATGTAACGCCAACCAAAACGGGACGATAACTCCGGAATCGTGTGGATCAGACAGCGATTCCTTCGTTCTTCCTTGTAACTCCCGGTCAAGTATGGTCCAAGACCGGCACCTTATCGCTCCGTAGGCAAAGACAAAATCCAAATGGGTGGCGAGGCTCGGATCTGTCATAATCATGATTATACCTCGATGTCGACCCGCTTCCCTTGGACAAACTCCGTCCCTCAGTTGCGGGATTAGGGACGATGGGGGCGGAAGAGTGGAATAGCAGCCAAGCTGCCCGGTTCCATCCCCCGTGTGAGCTCGACACACCAAGTTGACTCAGGCGGAAAGTAATTATAATTACGGCGATCAACCAGCAATCAGTATTATTAATTCGGGAAGCGATTTAGGAAAATTTTTGAAAACGCGAGTGGTAATTATGGCGTTGGTGGAGTTTTTGGATGAAGATGATTATCGGAAGGATAAGCAACCTTCGATATCTTGAAAGATTGGGTGGGACATAAGTCCCGTTATAGATTCAATTAGCAAGGCGAGGAAGTCGCTCCGCGATCGGGTATTAATCGGTCAAATTGATCCGATAAGTCAGGGGTTTTTGGGAAAGTAGAATATTTAAATTAAATCTCCAAGTCAGAGAGTCCAGGTCTATTTTAGTAAAAGAGAAAATAATTTGAGTTAGGTCCTTTATAAAAGAAAAATTGTAATTTAGCCCCGTTTTGTAAAACTAACACTTTTGGGTTTAAAAATTGAATAATTAAATATCCCGACCTTGAAAAATTATGAGGTCAGTTCCTAAATTCTCCAAATTGTCCAGAGATTCAGGTTTTTAAAGTTTTATGGTCGAGTTTTTATAAAAATCTCACATTGGCCCCAAATTTGTAAAAATTGTCAATTCGGACCTTAAGTTTTAAAAATTCGGAACTCACAAACCGGAAGGGATTTTAATGTGATTCCAGTTGGAAAATGTCACTAAGGTTGGTAGGATATTGGGACAAAATCAGTTTTTAAAAGCAATATGTGTAGGTCCTTCAACCTTTGAAAATATCATTTTTGTCCCATTTTAAAATAATTGCCTTTAAGGCTTTTAGGGTTCAATTGTTATGTAATTTGAACCTTGGGTCCAAAATACAATTAAGTTATAGTTAAGTTAGTATTTCCAGGTGCATGGGCTGCATAAGTCCTGAAAATTTCATTTGGGTCCTCAAGTTTAATATTTTACACATTAGTCCCTCAATTTTAGAAAATTGTTTTCCAAGCCCTAACCACTTGGATTTTTGGAATACTTTTAAAATGTGTCATTCCCAGTAACTTAAGAGTAAAATTTTCAATTTATAAAGTTTAGGTCTGGTACAGTTTTAAAAATTGCAAAGTAGCCCTTAAACTTTCAAAATTTTACAATCTACTCCTTGGGCTTTTAAAGGTTGATTTTATTTATCTCAAAACTCTTAAAACTTTATTAAAATGTCCAAAAGTCATTTTTGAACCTGAGTACAGTCCCAAATTTCGAAATTTGCAGAGGGGTCCTTTAACTTTTATTTTCTTACAATTTAGTCCACCAACTTTCCATTTTTGCATTTTTAAGTCCAAAATTGAAATTTAATCAATTATGCTCGACTTTTCCAGGTTATAAGTCATCCAAAACATAGATTTTAAAGATCATACACATGCATGTCCAATACATACAAAAATTCATCAATTAAAACATTAAAGTGTACATGCATGCACCTAAAATTCAATAAATAATCATTTTGAGCAACTCTTGAGAATTTCCACGATTTGATATATAAAATTGACATGCAATACATAATTATATATATCTCAAGGCTCATGATTAAAGTTTCTACATGCATTTAATCAAAACACCTAAAAGTTGGAAAAATAATTTTCCACCCACCTTAAATTTGGAAATTGTGAAATAAAAGGATAATTTCACAATTTTTGGATGAGGCTTCTTAGATCAGCCCCTAAGTCAAGAAAATATCAAAATTTGGAGTTAGAAAAATGAGAGAAAATTAAGGAGAAAAAGAAGGAAATAAGGAAATAAAAAGGACTACACTTTACCTTGTGTAGTAGATGTTTGGAGACTAGTTGAAGCTCAAAAATTGGAAATTTTGGCTCAACTCCAAAATCTCCTAAGGTCAGCCCCTATTTCTCAAAAATGAAAAGGGGTGTTAAAATTTAAAAAAAAAAATAGGAAGAGTAGGAAAGAAGGGGTCTAGTACACAATTCTTACCTTGTAGTTTAGTTTTCTCTACTATTTTCTTCTTCAAACTTGAGGTCCTTCTTCAAAATGTTGTCAAGTTCTAACCTTCAAAGTCTTCTAAATGTACCTCCAAAACCAAATTCAAACTTAAGTTAAGAAGGTGGAAGAGATGAACAATGTGATATCAAAAATGGATTGAAGCTAAAATTTCTTACCTTGTATGATGATGGTTTCGATTTTTATGAAGAATAGGGAGGAAAATGTTGAAAATTTTCTAAGTATGGAAGAAGAAAGTGAAAGAAATAATAGAGAGAAGTTGGGAGTTTTTAGAGAGAAGGAGGAGAATTGGTTTGGAAGATCAAATGTGTTGGTGAAATTTTGAGATGAAATTTTGACCAAATTAGGCCATATGGCCGTCCACTTCATGGAGAGAGAGGGAGAGGATTTTGTTCAAATTGTGTCTTGTAATTTGTCTCTTGCATGGAGACAAAATGCAAGTCAAAGTATGGGTTTGAATGGTGTTGGGGAATATTGAGAAGAATGTTGGTTAAGTGGGAATAAGTTGGGGAAAATAGTAATAAAGAATTGGTGTATAAGATGATGTGTATAATGTTTGAATTAATGATATAACTATACACAAGATGACTAATATATGGTGTAGGTGTCAAGAGTTGGATGATATTTTTATCCCAAAAATACCACCATGGCCGTCCACTATGAGGGCAAAATGGTAATTCCATATATATTTTTTTTTGTCCCAAATTCGATGATAATAGATGAAATATATCAATCTCCAAAATAATTAGTAATCTCCTTGATCACTTGTAAGTCTCATGATCACTTAATCTAAGTCAAAATCTTAATTCTATAAGGTAAAAGTCTCCAAATAAATAGTCTCTTAAAATTCTAAGGTGGCTAATAAATACAAAAATAGTAATAATGATCAATCAAGTGATCATAAATGAGAATAGAATTAATGATGATCATGATCACAAGTAATTAAATAAAATGAAATAAAATACAAAATGTATATATTATTAATAATTACCCGTCAAAATGACGGTAAAATAGTCGATCAAAAGTATAAACGACAATAAGGATCGAGTTAATAGCTTCGGAAAAATTGGGGCTTCACGGATGGTATGTAATATCCCGATTTTAAAAAAATTAGAACACTCAAAAAATATTAATATTATTATCTTTATTAGATTAATAATTATCAATAATATTATGTGTATCCTTTCTTAATAAGATTATATACATGTTATTATTTATTATGTTTTTATCATTATCTTTATTATGATAATTATTAATTGTATAATAAATATTTTACTTAGAGGTTAAATTAGGGGTTATGTTAGGGTTTAGTTTAGGGGTTTATTGTAGGGGATATTTTAAAGTTTATTTAGGGTTAGAATTAATTAGAATAAATATGTATAACTTCTTACACAATTTTACACCAAATTTCAAATAATTATAAGGTATGATATTTTTCTACTTATTATTCAAGTTTCCTATGTATATGTATATATATATAATTCCCAATTCACAAGCTTTTTCAATATTTACTTTTACGAATTATTTCATTAATTAGTACGATTTATTAAATCACATATTAATTATATATATTTATTTAACGCAAAAACGAAGGGGTTGAGGACTTGGACTTTTATTGTTCATTTTTCTACATCGAATATCTGTGATTATTAAGGTAGGGATTTCTATATTATTTATCTTTATTTAATGTTCCATGATTATACTTCATTGATTGCAATATATGTCAAGAGGAAATAAATTCATATAAGCTAGGGGCCATGAAAACGGTCCGGGATCAAATGTATCTTCAGGGTGAACCCGCAATGCTATATGCAGTAACTGGCCAATCAGAGGAAAAAGAGGAAATTAATGAATTTATTGTTGTAATTATGTGAATGCTTTTCATGTTATATTAAATATTGACAGATATATCCCTTCGAAAGCGAGATGAAGCTCACCCCTATTATTATCATGGCTTTCAGGTTGAGGAATCCGGCTTAAGATATGATGTTGTGGATGGTGGAATAAATCATGCTACATTTATATTTTAAATAATTATGATCGGACTGAATTTTGGATTTATGTCTTTAATTTTTTTCCCGGTTTATGCTTGGGATAATTGTTGGATATTTAATTTGGAAGATGTATTATTATTATTATTATTATTATTATTATTATTATTATTATTATTATTATTGTTGTTGTTGTTGTTGTTGTTGTTGTTGTTGTTGTTGTTGTTGTTGTTGTTGTTGTTGTTGTTGTTGTTATTATTGTTATTATTATCATTATATTTTTTTCCTTAAGAGTTAAAAAGTATAAATCGACATTTTGATAATTATTGGGATCACTTTAATTTAAAAATTTGTGTTTTTTAAATAATATTTTAGAATACTTTAATTTCATAAAATTGGGTCATTACAAGTGGTATCAAAGCAGGTCTACGGTTCTGTAGACTCTGAAAAACAAAAAATTCTTTTCAGATTTTAAAAGAAAATAGTCTAATAACATCCACCTCCGTCATATCTCGTCGGATTTCTCAAGGTATGCAATTTATTATGTCATGCTATTTAAAATGTCATATTATATTACATATTATAGAATTACATTTTCTGAATCCAAGTCGTCATTTTTAAAAGTATTATTGAATCTGTACTTTCCATATTACACAAAGAACTCCTTGTGTAAAAAAAAAAAAAATTCATTTTGTTTAGAAAATTTATTGATTTAACGAATATCGAGGACGAAATTTTATTAAGAGGGATGGTATGTAATATCCCGATTTAAAAAAAAATAGAACACTCAAAATATTAATATTATTATCTTTATTAGATTAATAATTATCAATAATATTATGTGTATCCTTTCTTAATAAGATTATATACATGTTATATTTATTATGTTTTTATCATTATCTTTATTATGATAATTATTAATAGTATAATAAATATTTTACTTAGAGGTTAAATTAGGGGTTATGTTAGGGTTTAGTTTATGGGTTTATTGTAGGGGATATTTTAGAGTTTATTTAGGGGTTAGAATTAATTAGTATAAATATGTATAACTTCTTACACAATTTTACACCAAATTTCAAATAATTATAAGGTATGATATTTTTCTACTTATTATTCAAGTTTCCTATGTATATGTATATACATATATAATTCCCAATTCACAAGCTTTTTCAATATTTATTTTTACAAAGTATTTCATTAATTAGTACAATTTATTAAATCACATATTAATTATATATATTTATTTAACGTAGAAAACGAAGGGGTTGAGGACTTGGACTTTTATTGTTCATTTTTCTACATCGAATATCTGTGATTATTAAGGTAGGAATTTCTATATTATTTGTCTTTATTTAATGTTCCATGATTATACTTCATTGATTGCAATATATGTCAAGAGTAAATAAATTCATATAAGCTAGGGGCCATGAAAAAGGTCCGGATCAAACGTATTTTCGGGTGAACCCGCAATGCTATATGCAATAACTGCAGTCGAGAAAAATGAGGAAATTAATGAATTTATTGTTGTAATTATGTGAATGCTTTTCATGTTATATTAAATATTGACAGATATATCCCTCTCGGCGAGATGAAGCTCACCCCTATTATTATCATGGCTTTCAGGTTGAGGAATCCGGCTTAAGATATGATGTTGTGGATGGTGGAATAAATCATGCTACATTTATATTTCAAATAATTATGATCGGACTGAATTTTGGATTTATGTCTTTAATTGTTTTTCCCGGTATATGCTTGGGCTAATTGTTGGATATTTAATTTGGAAGATGTATTATTATTATTATTATTATTATTATTATTATTATTATTATTATTATTATTATTATTATTATTATTGTTGTTGTTGTTGTTGTTGTTGTTGTTGTTGTTGTTGTTATTATTATTATTGTTATTATTATCATTATATTTTTTTCCTTAAGAGTTAAAAAGTCTAAATCGACATTTTGATAATTATTGGGATCACTTTAATTTATAAATTCGTGTTTTTTAAATAATATTTTAGAGTACTTTAATTTCATAAAATTGGGTCGTTATAAGTGGTATCAAAGCAGGTCTACGGTTCGTAGACTCACGGAAAACAAAAATTCTTTTCAAATTTTAAAAGAAAATAGTCTAATAACATCCACCTCCGTCATTTCTCGTCGGATTTCTCAAGGTATGCAATTTATTATGTCATGTTATTCAAAATGTCATATTATATTATCATATTTTAGAATTACATTTTTAAATTCAAGTCTTCATTTTTAAAATTATTATTGCATCTGTACTTTCCATATTACACAAAGAACTCCTTGTGTAAAAAAAAATAAAAAAAATGCATTTTTGTTTCCAGAAATTTATTGATTTAAGGAATATCGTGGATGAAATTTTATTAAGAGGAATAGTATAAAATATCCCGATTTTAAAAAAAATTAGAACACATAAATATTAATATTATTATCTTTATTAGATTAATAATTATCAATAATATTATGTGTATCCTTTCTTAATAAAATTATATACATGTTATATTTATTATGTTTTTATCATTATCTTTATTATGATAATTATTAATAGTATAATAAATATTTTACTTAGAGGTTAAATTAGGGGTTATGTTAGGGTTTAGTTTAGGGGTTTATTGTCGGGGCTATTTTAGAGTTTATTTAGGGGTTAGAATTAATTAGTATAAATATGTATAACTTCTTACACAATTTCACACCAAATTTCAAATAATTATAAGGTATGATATTTTTTCTACTTATTATTCAAATTTCCTATGTATATGTATATACATATATAATTCACAAGCTTTTTTCAATATTTATTTTTTTACGAAGTATTTCATTAATTAGTACGATTTATTAAATCACATATTAATTATATATATTTATTTAACGTAGAAAACGAAGGGGTTGAGGACTTGGACTTTTATTGTTCATTTTTCTACATCGAATATCTGTGATTATTAAGGTAGGGATTTCTATATTATTTGTCTTTATTTAATGTTCCATGATTATACTTCATTGATTGCAATATATGTCAAGAGGAAATAAATTCATATAAGCTAGGGGCCATCAAAGCGGTGCAGGATCAAACGTATCTTTGGGGTGAACCCGCAATGCTATATGCGAGAATCGCCGATCGAGAGGAAAAAGAGAAAATTAATGAATTTATTGTTGTAATTATGTTAATGTTTTTCATGTTATATTAAATATTGATAGATATATCCCTCTTGAGCGAGATGAAGTTCACCCTATTATTATCATGACTTTCGAGGTTGAGGAATCCATTTGAAGATGTGATGTTGTGGATGGTGGAATAAATCCTGCTATATTTATATTTTAAATAATTATGATCGGACTAAATTTTGGATTTATGTCTTTAATTGTTTTTCGGTTTATGCTTGGGTAACTTGAATGTTCGTGGTTGGTCACCTTTTCTCAAAGTAATTCCTCGTCTTTTATAGTGAACTTTCAAAAATCGCCCGTTGAAGAGATAGGTGATTTGAAAGTCACTTATATTCGTTGGCTTGTCTTGTTGCGATCCTTGATCTTGACATTTCCTCGTATTAAATGAACATTGACTTTTGAGAATCGACACAAGGTCGGTGCTTCCCATTGGTTTAATCATTTTGCACGCTTCCTGGGGATCGAGCACTTTAAGACATGGCAAAGCATGGAAGTATTACTTGTTTAGGTAATATTCTTGACTTTCGTGCAACGGATTCTTTTGATTGTCTTGACTTGATGCGCTTTTCCCTGGTGACTTGAGTCGCTCCAATGATTGAAAGACTCATATGTCACTTCAATTTGAGACTTGGCTTCTGGAGTTGACTTAACTGACATTTCACATAGTTGTATCATACCTGATACTCCTTCAGTCGAGTTCTTGACTTCTTTTCCTAGCCACACTCACCGCCGCAATGGAGTCTTCATTCAAGTCTTCAGTTGACTTCTTGTATATCCAGGCATAGTTGACTTGTCTCACTAAATGCATGCCCTATCTATTACAATACAAATTACAAGGAAAATGGGGTGCTAACTTTCTAGTCTAAGTTTTACATGGCATTCATCAAAATCTAATAAACAAATTTTCCAATAATTTCCCCCTTTTTGATGATGCCAAAACTTAAAACATACATACAAAATGTAAATAGCAAAGATACATACAGACAATGTACAAACAGAGAATGTATATTGTTGGATATTTAATTTGGAAGATGTATTATTATTATTATTGTTATTGTTATTATTATCATTATATTTTTTTCCTTAAGAGTTAAAAATTCTAAATCGAAATTTTGATAATTATTGGGATAACTTTAATTTATAAATTCGTGTTTTCTAAATAATATTTTAGAGTACTTTAATTTCATAAAATTGGGTCGTTGCAATTGCTTTGCAGCTTTTCAGGTCCTGACACAAGCTTCAGTGCATCCTCTTGGTTTATTCCTTTTGCACATTTCTGGGCCAAACACTTTAAGACAGGGCAGCTTGGACTTATTACTATATTGAGTAATATCCTTGATTTCCTTCCAACGGATTAATGTCAGTCGACTCGACTTGACAGGTGCCTTTACCCATTTGACTTGAGTCTGCTCTATCCTTTTAGGAAAGACTCAACTGTCAGTTCAACTGGTAGACTTGGCTCTTTACTGACTTGACTGACACTTCTTCAACCTTTACTCATTGGCCCTCAATCGGATTTCCTTGATCGAGTTTGTGCCTTCCATCTTGACCACACTCGGTGACACACAACCGGGTTTCACTTGATCGTCGTTGACTTCTTGTATTCTTCGACATAGCTAACTTCACTCAGCTCATGTAGTCCTATCTATTACAAAATAGAAATACAAGGAAAATGGGGTGCCAACTTTCTATTCTAAGTTTTACATGGTATCATTAAAATCTAATAATAAATTTCCTAACACTGTGCTAATGACCCATCTATCATTTCTGTTGGGAAAGCCTAAGTGATTGGTTCACCACCAATTGCTACTAATAACCATTTTAATGCCTTAGAATTATCTTCATAAATTCACGGTATTGAAGAAGAAGTGCCCCATGGCCTCTCTTCTTCTGTCTCTAACATGCAGGCTACTAAAGAAGTGGTACCCCAGGCCCTTCTTCTTCTATCTCTCATCCTATTCAAACCTCCCAGTTGAATCCCCAGGAATCAGACTCTGACTTCCCCCCCACCCCACACTCTCTCCAAGGGTGCTAAGAAGAGATTAAAGAAAAAGAACAAAAAAGAGGATCTGAACCAAAAATCTTCCTCTAATATTTCTGGTAAAGTTATCCCTGATGGTGATGGTAAGCACCATTCAGAATCAGGTAATCCTCCATCTTCATCTAATGCTAGTGGTAAATCCATTTCTTGATGCAATGTGAAAAAAATGTTGCTTCTAAATCTTTGACTGGTAATCACCCTACAAAGAGAATTGGTTCCAAAAGATAGTTGTTTGATGGAATGTTAGGGGTTTTAAAACCCCATTAAACAGAAAAAAATATTGTCTCTTTTGGTATAAAAAAAAGAAAGTTGATGTTCTCTGTGTTTTGGAAACAAAACTAGAAACTGAAGTTGCTCCCCAATCTAACCATTGTGATTTTATTGTTAAAACAAAATTCCCTGGTTGGTTTGCTGTTAATAATTTTCAGACTATTAAAAATGGCAGAATTTTTCTTTTGTGGAACCCTAATACTGTTGACTTGCAAGTTCTGGATATTGACCTCCAAATGATCCATTTTTTTCTAAAATGTAAAGTTTCTCAGAACTCCATTTTAGCCTATTTCACCTATGGTTTAAATACTGTAGTGAAAGAATGCTCCTATGGGACAAAATGTTGGATTTAGGTCAAAATATTTCCTCCCCCTGGCTCCTCTTTAGGGATTTTAACAGTATAAAATCTCTTGATGAGAAATTAAATGGAGAACCATTTACTAGTAAATCTATTGAGGAATTTCATGATACTTGTTCTTATCTTGGTCTGACTGAAGTTCATTCTATTGTATGCTTCTTCACTTGGACCAATAATACTTTTGTGTGATGTAGATTAGATAGATCTCTCATTAACTCTTCCTGGTCTAATTCAAATTGAAGATGTTCTGCAAATATCCTAGTTCCTGGGAATATTTCAAACAACTCTCTTATTGTTGTCACCTTTTTTTAGCAGAATTTTATTCTCTCAAAACCATTTAAGTATTTTAACATGTGGTGCACCCTGACTTTCTTCAAACTATGCAAAATTCCTGGAACTTTTTCGTGCTGGGGAAAAGCTCGAGTTCATTTTATGTAAAAAAACTTAAGTCTCTTAAGCCGACTCTTAAAGAACTTAACAATATCCATTTCAGTCACATTTCATCTAGAGTTAAATCTGTGAGGTCTACCCTTAAAAGCAATTAAGAACTTATCCATAAAGATCCTAAGAACCGTACTCTTCTTGAATTTGTTAAGGATCTTAAAATCAAAGAATCCGATCAGGTCCTTGTGTGCCCCATGAAGCCATGTCTAGTCTCTTGGCCCCCATTACTTCAAATGCTATTAAGTTGGCTCTTTTTGATATTGAGGATGAAAGGTCTCCTGGACCTGATGGATTCTATTCGCTTTTTCAAAAAATCTTGGGATATTATGCGTAATGATGTGATTAATGTTGTTTCTCAGTTCTTTTCCTCCTCAAAATTAATCAGATAGATTAATTATACTGCTATTACCCTAATCCCTAAGATAGATCACTCTCCTTCTGTGGTTGACTTTAGGCCTATTGCTTGTTATAATGTGGTCTATAAAACTATTAACGAAATTCTTGTTGTTATGCTAGAATCTACTGTTCCCACAATCTATTTTCCTTCAAGAGTGGTAGAAATATCACCGATAATATCTTTTTAGCTCAAGAATATTATAAGAAATTACTCTAGGAAAAGAATTTCTCCTAATGTGCTATCAAAGTTGATTTGGAAAAAGCTTATGATACTATATCTTGGTCCTTTCTTGAACAAGTTTTGAAAGGTCTAGGTTTCCCTCCCTGTTTATTTCTTGGATTATGGAATGTGTCTCAACAACATTTTATTCTATTTGCATCAATGGTTCACTACAAGGTAAATTCCCTGGTAAGAGGGGTCTTAGGCAGGGGCACCCCATGTCTCCTGCCCTTTTCCTCCTTTGCATGGAATATCTCTTTAGATTGATCAAAGTAAGAACCTCAACTCTTGAGTTTAACTATCATCCTAGATGTGGATAAATCTAATTGAAACTCTTGTTATAAATCTAATTGAAACCTTTCACATTTCCAACAATACTATTCTCACTTCTATAATTAATATAACCATAATAGAGATTTTGATAATGATAATGATAATTGATAAAGTGGTCCTGAGTATGACCTCTTGTTTTGATAATGATGTATACATTATATTTATACTTATTTTTCGATTATATAAAATTAGTTTAAAGTACTTTATATCAATTAATTTATAAGAATAACCCAAATGGCAAATAATGATTTAATAATAATCAGTATATTTTTGTATGAATTGTACTTATACTTATATTTAGATTATTTATGAATTAATGTAAAATATTTTTGTATTATATTAAATCATATTCAATAATAATAAATACATTTATATGTTATTAATATTCTTATCTAATTTTTATATAATATTAAAATTATATTTATAAACAACTTCTGAATAATTTTTAAATTAATTTAAATATTATTAAATATATGAAAGTAGAGTACTATACACCAAATATTATACGAATAACTATAATACATGTATTAAATATATATATTCAAAGTATTTAATGATTCTTTAAGATGAGTACGAGAAACATAAGTAATTTTCAATGATTCATACTAAGGGATACTACACAGATTTTTAACTAATTGAGAACCCACCTTACTTAGATAATGAATTAAGTTAGACTCTAATCCATTGCACAATAAAAGTTGGGAAAATTACATATAATACATTTCTTTGGGTAAACATGCCATAAAATATGTTCCTATCACTTTTGTACCTATTTTTTTCCCTTTTTTACGTTCCTACATATTTTATTTTTACGTTTTTTTCGTTTTTTTTGTTCATGTATTACTTTATATGTTGTTTTGATGTTGTTTAAATTTATTTTTGTGTTGTTTGTATGTTGTTTCTTTGTTGTTTCGATGTTTCAAAATAATATTGTACCTATTTTTTATGCTGTTTTTGTTCATGTATTGTTTTATACATTGTTTCTATTGTTTCCGTGTTGTTCTAAAATATTTTTAATATTATTCTAACAATATTTTGTTGTTGTTTCCATGTAGTGTTCAATGTGTTTGGTCCGGGAGGAGCAACAAGATCACCATCCAATATACTACGTTGGCAAAGTTCACTTAGGTGCACAAGCTCGTTATACTTACATAGAGAAGCTGGCATTGGCCCTGGTTACTTGTGCTCGAAAACTCAGACCTTATTTCCAATCGCATCCAATTGTGGTTCTCACCAATCACCCATTGAAGTAAGTGCTCACCAACCTCCCTGCCTTAGGAATAATGGTGAAATGGGCGGTGGATCTCAGCGAGCATGGAATTGAATTACTGACTCAAACCCGCCATCAATGCCCTGGTTTTAGCCGACTTTTCTCAGTGAAGATGCATGGGATGGGGATAAATGATCCACCTGCAGAGTAGAAACTATACAATGATGGTTCCCCCACTTCTTCCGGAAGTGGAGTATGAATTGTGCTGGAAAGCCCGCAAGGGGACCAACTCGAGTACGCAGTCCAATTCGAACTCCCCATCTCCAACAATGAGGCGGAGTAGTAAGCCTTGCTGATAGGAGGAGAATTGGCCCTTGTCGCCAGTCCAAGAAGCTTGTAGCTTTCACTGACCCTCAACTCGTTGCCATCTAAGTGGACGGAACTTATGAGGTCATAGAAGAGAAGATGGCCAAGTACCTCACTGTAGGTCCCAAAGGGTGAGTTGTAAGGTTTAGAAGGGGGTTGAATAAACCTTACAAAATTTTCGAACATAGTCCTTTTAAAATATTTTACAGAGTTAACTCAAATCAGCTTAGTCATTGAGGGACATCTACGTTGGCAATTGTATCAAAAACCCATAAAAATTTGAATATTGACATTTAGCAGTCCAACACGGGACTTCGCAATTTTCTGGCGTTTTGCTCATTAAGACTTGACACTAACTCGCTTCATGTCACATCCAAGCAAATTTTATAAATTTACATCATTTAAGCGTCATAAAGATAAATCTTAAAAGAAAATTGAAAAAATCTCACTCTATAATTATATGGGAAAAATGCAATTTTGGTCCTCAGAACTCTAGGTGCTTTGCAAAATTGGTCCTGGACGATTTACATTTTGCAATTTACATCCCGTAATTAAAAATATATCACGAATTTGGTCCTATTTTCGCCGGACTTTTGAATTTCTTGCCGGAGCAGATCACGTGAGTAGCGTGTGGCCCGACTTAAACCCGTTTAAGGATGAGCTGTCCAATTTCCAACTAATTTTGGCCCATTTCTTAACTTTGGTAAATAACGTTGGTTAATTGGAGGGAAAATAGCTGACCCATTAAACCAAACAAGGTTAATACACAAACCTCTCCATTTTTCCTTCCATTTTACACTTACTTCACTTCATTATCCAAAACCCTAAATACGTAAAAAAAAAAGAAGATTTTTTCAGTGTTATCATCACAGTTGGCGTCGAGAAGAAGATGGTGTTTGTTCGGAACGAGAAATACTGGGATTTACCCCCCCTGTTTACCGTAAGTACTCTTTGAAATGCTTGTATGAAATCTGTTGTTTTTTTTTTGATCGATTCTCTTGTTTATTAGCTAAAGTATGGTTTATAATGTTTTTATCAACACATTTTGCAAAGAAACTCAATTGATTATGTGGGTAGGTAGGGCCTTTTCAAGATTCTTTATTCAAAATGGTCCCAATGGTCCCCATTGTCAAGTATAAAGTATTACTTTAAGTTCTAGTGTATTTTACGTTTTTTTTGTTTGTTTGTTGTGTGGAAACATGTGGGGCTTACATATTTATTTGTTTTCTTTGTTGTCATTTTTATTATAGATCCAAGAACTCTATCATTGACACTTTGGTTTTTCATTATGGTGGTTATTTTGTCCAAAACCCCGTAATGCGGCCTTCATTCGAGAGGTGGTACGAGGATTGTGTATGATTGGGTACCAAAGAAACATCATGAGTAGGAGAAAATTCAGAGAGTTTAGTATGGGATTAGGTGTACAAGGAAATGAAAACTTTTATATTATGGCTTACAATACTCTCAAGTGCTTAGGTGATGATAAAGATATTAGAAGCTGGTGTTTGAAGTATGTCAAAATCGGGAAATGCGTATCTGCGGGTTGGTCTTGACTTTCCAAGATTCCTTAGTTTGGAAGAGTCTAACAAAGTCTTTGAGGATGAGGGTGTTTTAATTGATCTCAATGTTGAGGGAGATAGTGGTGAGAAATTTGTTGAGGCTGATATTGGTGAGAAACTTGTTGAGGGGAGATAGTCTTTGAGAAACTTGATGAGGGACCGTGAATTTGGAAGAGTAGGGTGATGAAGTACTTGTTGAGGGAATTTGTGAATGTGGAAGGGTTGGGCTCAAGTACTTGATAAAGGACCGTGAATGTGGAAGGGTTGGGTGATGAAGTACTTGTTGAGGGATTGTGAATGTGGAAGGGTTAGATGTCAATGTAGAAAGCTTGGGTAATTGATTCTTTTATAGAATCATTATTGGATAGTGATTATGACATGGCAGGTGAGATAAGTGATGAGGTTGATGAGGATGTATTGTTTGACAAATATGTAGAGCAAGATGAAAGTATGGCACCTTTTGATTCAAACAGTGATGAAGAGTACAGTGAGGATGATGTTTTTAATGCATATGAGATTAAAGAGCATAGGGTGTCTGAAGATGATGATGATGATGATGTCTCAAATCCTCCAGTTTTCAACTCTTCCATGGTATATGATCCAACTTTTGTGTTGGGAATGAAATTTGGAACAAAAGCTGAGTTCTGAAAAGTTGTTCAATCTCATGCAATAAGCACAAAGAGAAATCTGAAATTTGTGAAGAATGATAAAATCAGAGTGTATGTGAGGTGCAATGAGTCAGATTGTAGTTGGAGGATGAATGCACTTAAGATTCCAAAAGAAGATACCTTTCAATTAAGAGACTACAACCCTAACCATTCATACCCTCCAACATTCCATGTGAAAAATGTAAAATCAGGTTGGTTAAGTGAAAGGTATGCTCATAAGTTTCAATCTGACCCAAACAGACATGTGAAGGGGTTTAGGCTTGATGTTAAAAATGATATCAGATGTCATGTTTCTAAGGATCAAGCATATAGAGCCAAAGTAAAGGCTTTAAAAATGCTTGAAGAAAGCCCTGATGCACAATATTGTAAATTGTGGGCCTATGTAGAGGAGCTTAGAAAATCCAACCCTGGTTCTACCATTATGTTGGGAAGTGATAATGAGAATGGTGAGGTCAGATTTAGTAGACTTTATGTATGTTTTGATGCCTTGAAGAAAGGGTTTCTGTCAGGATGTAGAAGGATAATTGGTGTGGATGGTTGCCATTTGAAAGGACCTTATGGAGGGGTATTATTAACTGATGTAGGTACTGATCCTAACAACAACTTGTACCCAATTTCATATGCTATTGTATGTAAGGAAATGAGGGAGACATGGGAGTGGTTCTTAACTGCACTGAAACTTGATTTGGATATTGTAAGGACACATGAATACACATTCATATCGACAAGCAAAAAGGTCTAATTCAAGCCTTCCAAGAAGTATTTCGGACTCGAGCATGGTTTTGTGTAAGGAATTTACACAATAACTTCAAAAATGCAGTGGTTGAGAGGAATATCATTCAAAAATGTTTTATGGAAGGCAAAGAATAGCAACTCATGAAGGTGAATTTTTGATAGGATGAAAGAAATGATACAATTAAGTGTGGATGCAGCTAATTGGTTTGATGACAAACCTCCAAACCAGGTGGTCTAGGTCTCACTTGATGAGCACAACAAATGTGACATGGTTCTCAATAATGTGTGCGAGAGTTTCATGATTGTATATTGGATGCAAGAGATAAGCCAATCATCACAATGTCTGAGTGGATAAGAGAGTTTCTTATGAAAAGATTACAAGAAAATAGGGATAAGGCTCAGTCTAGATGGAAGGGAAGACTTTGTCCTAAAATAAAAAAAAAATCTCAAAAAAAACAGGGAGAAGGTGAGTGAATGCATGCCTATTAAAGAAGATGATTGGCATTATCAGATAAATGGTTATGATGGTACTCAGTATTATGTTGACTTGCAAAAGTGGATTTGCACTTGTAGGGAGTGGGGTCTTTGTGGTATTCCATGCAAACATGCACTATGTGCAATCACCAATCAAAGAATGGACCCAGAGGACTTTGTGCACCTTGCTATAGTGTTGAAACCTACAAAAAATGCTATGAACCTGCAATTATGGGCATCAATGGTCAACAACTGTGGGGTGACACAGAATGCATACCTCCTTTGCCTCCCAATTTTGGAAGGAGTGTTGGCAGGCCTTGCAAAGCTAGGAGAAGAAAACCTGATGAACCAAATAACAAGCAAAGGAAGAAGAATAGAGGAAAGCAACCCATAAGGATGAAAAGACAACAATTCACTGTCACTTGTAGGATATGTGGTGTCCCTGGACACAACTCTACAACCTGTGTCAAAAATGGATTTGACCAGCCTGTGAAGAAACTAAGGGTATTGTATATGTTTATCTTATTTCTGCAAAATGTGTCATTAGTATTGATTTTACTATTTCTGTAGGTAAGAAAGAAAAAAAATGGAGTTGCAGCTGCTTCTATAGATACAATAGAACAAGGTAATGCCTCAACAACTACAAATGTAAGTCACATAGATTTTTCCTTTATTCATTAAGTTTGTTTCAGTTTTTAACATCTTATTTATTTCAGGCTGATTTGGGAGGACTGCAAAATGTTCCACCAACAGAAGGTGTTCAAAATGTAATGCCACACATGCTCCCATCAACAGAAGATGATTTTTTGCTTAACATGGAGATGAACCAAATCTTTGATTACTTGAGCCAGCCTACAAGTGGAGTTTCATTTCAACCTACAAATGTCCAAGGGCCAGCCATCAACTCAACAAAGTCAAACCACTACAAGAAAGCAGCCAGATGGACCAACTATGCCAAATTAGATGTGCAATTTTTTGGAAATATGCAGTTAGAATGTTTTGGATATGCAGTTAACATGTTTTGAACCAAATTGAACTTGCCTATTGTTAGATAACTGGATAAAGCTGATTGCATATGTTTTGAACCTGTTTGGCATCATGTTTTGAACCAAGTTGCAGGTTTTGGTTTTGATTTTGGTTGTATATGTTTTAGCATATCAATGAATGGTTGCAGACTTTGAATTTTATTGTATATGTTTTAGCATATCAATGAATGGTTGCAGGCTTTGATTTTTATTGTATATGTTTAAACTTGTTTGGCATAATGAATGGTTGCAGGCTTTGACTTTTATTGTATATGTTTTAAACTTGTTTGGCATAATGGTTGCAGGTTACATTGACATAAATTGTAAGTCCGAGTGGCTACGATAATCTATAGGGGGTGAATAGATTATGCCCATTTTCTCGATTATGCCCTCTTTTTTTAGATAAATAAGCCAAGACAAGAATAGAAGTGCGGGAAGTAAACAATATGCGTCAATTTATAGAGGTTCAACCCACCTAGGGCCTAATCCTCTACCACCCCAAAGTATCTCAGGGATGGATTTTCAAAAAAAAAAAAGATTTTATTAATTACCACAATTAATACAACATCACCTTACAACACCTCTTTGGAGATTACCACAATCTCCTTGAAGATTACCACAATCTTCATTTACACCTTGTGAAGATTACCACAATCTTCCGACTTGAAGAATACCAAATTCTTCAACACCTCGAAGAGCACCAAACTCTTCCACAAGAAGATTACCACAATCTTCTTACACCTAACACCTAAGATCACCCAAGTATGCTCTTACCACAAGAACACTCACAAGGATATCTTGTGTTGAATGACGAACCCAAATTCAAGATTACAACTCGATAATGGATAATACAATTTTGAGTACAAGTATAATCAAGAATAAAGCCTAGACCTCAAGATGCGAAAGTGTAAGACCTTAGGATATTACAACAAGAATATAGAAATATAAGAACAAGAGTGTTTGCTTGAATGTATCTTGTTGTGTTGTATTGTTCTCTCTTGTTGTGTTGCATCAATTCTTCATCTATTTATAGAGGATGTCTTGAACTTGATAGGCCCCTCCTAGGAGATTGAAATCAGAAAAAAAAACGCAAGATAAATGAAGAATAAAGTCATAGAAATCAATCCCACAAATTAAGGAAAAGTTGTCGAAAAACCAACGGATAGTTTGTTGTCAAAAGCCTATAGCGACCGCCCACACGAGAAAGAAAGATTTGAAAGATACGTATAAAAATTACACAGGGGACCGGTCACCATGGGGTTGGACCGTCCACCCCCTTGTCAACCGGTTGGGGTCTCAAGAAAACATTACAGAGTGTTCGTAATTCAAAGACTGATTCGTGCACCTGTCGCCTCCCATATTTCTCTTCCATCCTCGCTTTTTGTTTTAAAACTCAATTCGAGACACAGGATGCCCTATAGGGCGACGGTCCAACACGAGGTAAGTGTTGTCCAATTTTTTTGTCGAAAATAAACTTCAAGAAATACTCCGAAAAATAGTAAAAACATTTTATATCGATCGGGAGTATTTGGACAATATTTAGAAACATTGTTTTGGTGTAAAAACTCATTTAAACAAAATCATCAAAATCATGATAAAAACATTTATCTAACATAAACAACCCAGATTTTGGTTTATATATTCATGCAAAAGGTTCAAATAAAGTACATAAACAACCCAGATAATTCAACATATTAAAACATTCAACCATCAAAAGGATTACCAAATGAACAACATCCTAATACATCATCCTAGTACATAAACATTCCTACACATATGTTACTAATACATCATCCTAATAATAACATTCATACACCATTATGCAATCATCTTCAAGCTTGGAACTTTCTCGATTTCATTGAGTGCTTTCGCACTCCAATCGTATAACACAACAAACAAAGGAAGCACAACCAACAAATTCACCAACATTCTATTCTTCCTTTTCAATTTCTCAATTTCATGCTCCATTCCAGAAATCTTTTGCTCATTGAGTTCCATTTTCTCTAATTCTTTACACATATCGTTAATCCTTTTCAATAAGCCTGGAATTATCGCCTTCGCTCGACGACACATTGGTGGATCTTTCCAAGCAAAAAAGCCGCAACCTCCTCTCGCAATAAAAAAATCAACAATTATGTCAAATACAAAATGTCAGCTAAATTTCTTAATTTTATGATAGTAAATAAGAAGAAATTAGCAAATTCTCACGTCAAACTGGCGGCAAGATTGGAACCTTCTTCCCGGATTATTGGTCGTCCATGAAGTGCGAATCACAGCAAGAGTTCCACAATGACAAACATCTTCACCAGTTACATAAGACATTCTTGTTGGTCGGTGTTCTTGATCGTCGGAGCTTGATCGTGGGAGCTTTCTTCGTCTAGGGTTTTTTTTGGACCTACAATTGCAATTTGGGGAAGAAGATGGGTTAATAACAAAGTATTTCCCTCCAATTTTTTAGTTACAGGACCAAAATATTGTAAGTTTCCCTCCATTTAGTGCCACGTGGGTCTAGACAAAAAGAAATGGGCCAAAATTAGTTGGAAATGGGACAGCTCATCCTTAAACGGGTTTAAGTCGGGCCACATGCTACTCACGTGATTTGCTTTGCAAGAAATTCAAAGGTCCGGGGAAAATAGGACCAAATTCGCGATATTTTTTAATTACGGATTTAAATTGCAAAATATAAATCTGTTGGGAAATTTATTGTTTAGATTTTGATGAATGCCATGTAAAACTTAGAATAGGAAGTTGGCACCCCAATTATTGTTGTAAACCGCTTTGTAATAAATAAATTTGGTCAAGTCGAAAGAGTTAAGTCACTATGCCCAAAAATGCAAGAAGACCGGAGACTAGAAGGAAGACTCGCCTGCAAGACAGTGAGTATGGCAAAGAAGAGAAGACGGAACTCTATCAAGGAGCGGTGAGATGCGGTGAGTGGAGTATCAGTCAAGTCAACTCAAGAAAAGCCAAGTCTCAAGTTGAAGTGATGAAAGAGTCATCCATGATTGAAAGTCGACTCTAAGTCACCTGGGGAAAGCAAGGAAATGCGGTCAAGTCGAGATAATCGAAAAAGATCCCGCTGTACGTAAATCAAGAGAATTACCTAAACAAGTAATATCTCCATGCTACCTTTCTCGAAGTGCTCAGTCCCGAAGCGTGCAAAAGGAATAAACCAATGGGAAGCACTACACCGTGTCGAACTCGAAAAGCCGGAGAACAATTCATACGAGGAAGTGGCAATTCCAAAGCGCAACAAGACAAGCCAACGACCACAAGTGACTTTCAAAAATAAGCCTATCTCTTCAACGGGCGATTTTTGAAAGATCACTATAAAAGGCCGAGGAATGACTCGAGAGCGGTGACGAGAACCACAAACATTCAAGCAATTATTAGAATCGTAACCTGAAATATTCTCAAGTTATTAAACGCTCAATCCTCAAGCCTACACTACGAAGAACATCAATCCAACACTCACCGTGAAGGAAAGATAACTTCAATCAGTTGAAGAGGAAATTTATCAAGAATCAGGGGGTCTACATTCCACGAAGGAGTGTAGGAAGGTTCAAGGTCGAACCAAGTCTTGAGATTTTGGAGGGCTTCGTGATCAAATCCAAAGAGCTTGAGCAAGTGGGCTGTAGTAGCAAAGGCATTTGCCTGTGAAGAAGCCGAGTCGTACGAGAAGCCGGTGAGTGATCAAGGCGTCTCAGTGATCGAGTCCCAAAGGATCAAGTCATTTGTGTGATCAAGACTTGTATCCGGACTCATTACCACTTTGTATCTTGATCAATACCTAGTGGATTCCTCCAGGAGTTGGAGAAGAGAGGAGTAGAAGAATTACCCCATCTTGAACCTCTATAAAAATCTTATTGTGTCATTTACATTTCAAAGACTTTAATTATTGCATCATATTTGTTTAATTCTCACGACATATTTGCTATCCATTAGATAATCTCTAAGTACTAAATCAAGCTCTAAATCTCTACTTAACCAAACTTAAGGGTGTTAAGTCTTCCAATGAAAAACAAACCACGGTTGAGTTAATTTAGACTTAACAATTTGAGTTATTCCATCAACACTCGATTGAGTTTGTTGAGAGACTAACTCTACTTGATTAACTAAATTGGTGTCCACCAAGGACACAAATTTGTGTAGTATCAACTCGAACTTTTAAAAGGACTAAATCAAAAATTTGGTAAGGTTTATTCAACCCCCCTTCTAAACCTTACACTTACACCCCTTGGGACCTACAAGTGGTATCGGAGCGGTTGGTTCATTGAGCCTTCCGCACCGGTTCTCGAACTAGATCTCCAAACTTTTCAAAGTCCGCTTTAGTACTTAAACTTTCAAAACTCTTTTTATCATTAAAATTTATTATCATGGAAGCAAATTTGACACGCATCCCTATGTTCACAATTGAAGAATTTGATGATTGGAAAATTCGTATGCGAGGCTCATCTATCAAAGATTACATGATGAGATGTGGATAGTGATAGAGGATGGGCCATTGCAAATCTTAAAGGTGAACACTTTTGTAAGAAGAGCTGCGGTGAAGGTGAAGAGGATGTTGCTCCCTGGACCAGCCATGGTTGAAAAACCAAGAACCGAGTGGACAAATGATGACGTAAGAAAAAAAGATACAACCTGGACAATGTAGCAAGGACATCCTTTACAAAACCTTGGACAAAGTCATGTTCAATAAAGTCAAATCATGCAAAACGGCTAAAGAAATCAGGACAAACTAACATTGATTTGTGAAGGCTCGGAGCAAATCAAAAAAAAATAAATTATCGGTGGTTGTACAAAAATTTGAGAATTTCAAAATGATCGAAGGAGAAAACTTGGATCAATGGATGCTCGGTTCACGTAAAATCACCAACGAGCTATCGCACTTGGAAAGGAATATACACGAGAAGAAATGTGTATGAAGATCCTAAAAAGTCTCCCAACTGAATGGGAAATAAAGTTCATGGCACTAAGACATTCCATGGACCTATCGAAGACCTCCAACCATGAACTATTCTCGGATCTCAAAGCCTACGAATTTGCCGAGAAGAAAAGATCGAGGAAGAGACAATTTGTACCCAAAACAATTGCTTCTAATTGTTAAGGATGGAAAGAGAGCCGAGGTCAAAAAGTCATTGATCCGAAGAAATAGCCCCGATGGTTAAAAGGTTCAACAAGTTCTTCAATAAGAACTACAAGAGAGGCAAGGGCGAATCTTCCGGAAGACACTCGGCTCCCTCCAAGTCAAGGGAAGATAGGCCAACCAAGAGAAGATCATCAAAAAGTCTGAATATCAAAGGGTGACAATCCAAGAAAGAGCGATCAAAAGGTTGAATATCTATCTTTGAACTGTAGGCAACCAGGTCACTATGCCATTGATCGCCCATATCCTCGTAGTCAACAAATACAGAATGAAGAAGAAAGAAAGGTCTTGAGAGAAAGAAGACAAGAAAAGAAAAAGGCAATTGGTCGAGAAAATCCGAGTCAAAAGACATACCGAGTCGAGAGCAAAGCAGGATGAAGGCGACTACTCAAGTGACTCGAAGAAGAAGCCCGATCTGTTTGATGGCCAAGGAACAAGATCAACCCGACCAAGAAGATGAGGTACACTCCAACTCATCAAACTCGATTCTAGTGATAGTGACTATGACACACACACTTCATCACCCACCTGATATTTATGATTCATTAGGCAAAATGATGAAAGATTTTGAACACATTAAATCCTCACACACACTATTAAATGGGGAAAACAGACCTACTCAAGAGCAAAACTCACACGGTGACTAAGGAGCCGAGTACTCTAAGTCAAATAGCTAATGAGAATGAAAGTTTAAAAATTTGAAAATGCTAAGCTAATAGCGAGTAAATAGTTGCCATAGAAAAGAGGGAGAATGACCTCAAAAATGTGATTGCCTCATTCACTAAGGCATCTAAATCATTGGATGATCTTATTATGAGTCAAAGAGAATGTGGAGACAAGACAGCTTAGGATTTAATTCCTCTCGTGCTATGTCAAACTCCAAAAGTAATTTTGGAAAAAGGATCTTCAAGCAATGAAGAGTCTAAAAATCCAAAACTCTAAATGTTGCACACACATTCACTCCAAAGCACAATTACAAGCAAACGGCCTTGGTTATAAAGGAAAAGGAAAAAACCGATTGAGTGCGCTGAAAGGAAAGTGAGAAGAGATTCAATGAGTTCCTCAAAGAAACTCCAAACAGAAAATACTCAGAAAGAAGAAGCAGAGCTACCAAAAACCAGAGAAAATCTATAAAAGAAATACATATGATGGGAATGGTAGAAAATATCCAAGCCAAACTGATTGGAATGATGTGAACTATCAAAGCATAGACTCATGGAATATAAGCCCAAATGGCAAAGGCCTAGAACTCAAGAAAGTCCATTCCAAAAGTATAAGAGCTTTCATCAAAGACACATATGCACCTAGGCACTACACTCAGAGACACCACAATTACCCAAAGAAGGCGATTGCTAAAACATACACACAGCATACGGACAAAAGAGACAAATTTGTATGAACCTAAAATCCCAAGCAATTTGCCAAGATTAATTATGATTATGGCATCGATAGATGGCAACCCCTTAGAGTCAAATCATTTGGCTATAAGTTGGTTGGATCATCTTACAATTCTAACCCCTCAGACCTGCATAAATATGGGTACCTAAAACTTAATTTCCTTGATTGCGGAGTTCAAGGAACAAAGTGAAAGTGCCAAGGAACCTGGTACATGGATGATGGTTTATTCCGACATATATGACAGAAATAAGAAAAATCTGTCAAAATTCAAGGAAGTTAAAGGAGCAAAAGTCATATTTGGAGGAAATGAAGCTCCAGGTGAAATAAGAGGCATTGGATCCATCAAGAGGAACGGATTAGAAATCACGATGTTGCATATGTTGAAGGACTCAACTTCAACTTGTTAAGCATCACCAACTCGTGACAAGGGCTATAATGTTGGATTTAACATGGGTATATGCCAAATCAAGGATACTGAATCTAATGAAGTTGTGTTGCAAGGATGCGGATACAAAAGAACATGTATGTAGTAGATTGGTCAACCGCTACACCCAAAGACTGTCTATTAGCAAAAAGCACAAATTGAATCAAGTTGGTCGTGGCACAAAAAGCCGAGTCACCCGAATTTCAAAACGATTAACAAGCTTGCAAGAAGTAATCTTGTGGAAGGACTTCCGACTCAATTATACAAGAAGGAGAGTATATGTGATGTATGTCGAAGGGAAAACAAATCAAATCATCATTCAAAGAAAAGACATGCCCATCTTCAACAAGAATATCATCCGCTATATATGGATCTATTTGGCCCAATGGAACCGGCTAGCATAAGTGGAAAGAAATACACCTTGGTGGTAGTAGATGACTACTCAAGATATACATGGGCAATATTCATGTGTAAGAAGAAAGAAACTCTACGTAAAACTACCCACGGTGATGAAGAGGATTCAAAATGAGAAGAGCCAAACCATTATCAAAATAAGATCGATTGAGGAACCGAGTTTGTCAATGGAATAATAACTCGATATTGTATTGAAAATGGTATTGGTCATGAACTATCTGCAGCAAGGACTCCACAATGAGAATGGAGTTGCGAGAAAGAAGGAACTTAAGAACTCTCAAAGAAGCAAAGAAGGACCATGTTAGTCAAGCGGGCAGGTTACCAAAAAGATTTTGGGTCAAGCAATCAACACAAACTTGCTACACTCAAACAAGATGTATGATAAAAGACGGTGACAAAGACTCCTATGAGATTTGGACTGGAAGAAAACCAAATGTTGCATATTTTAGAATATTTGGATGTAAATGCTTCATCCACAACAATGGCAAAGACAATCTAAAGGCCTTCGATGCTAAAGTCGATGAAGGTATCTTCATGGGATACTCAACAAAGCAAAGCCTACAGAGTACTCAACAAAAGGACTATGGTTGCGGAAGAATCCATTCATGTGGTATTCGATGAGCCAAATGTAAATGGAGAAGATATTGAAGAGTCGGTGATAAATTTGAATCATCCAAGCATATCTGAGAAAAATCCCTATCTTCAAGCTTCGAAACCGGAATTGTAAACTCGAGAAGAAGATGAGATAGATGAATCTCAAAAACAATTTGGAAAATTTTGCTAAGTGATTACGAGAGAGTCGATCAAAGCAACACGCTGCTAGACGATCGAACCCGACTAACTTGCTTCAACCGGATGTAAGATGGCCGAAAGACCATCCACTTAACTTGTCATTGGAGATATAAGAGAAGGTGTCAAAACAAGATCCAGAACTCAACAAGAAGCTATGTTCACATGCTTTATCTATAAATAGAGCCCAAAGATGTGTTACAAGCATTGGATGACACACATTGGATTCAAGCTATGCAAGAAGAGTGAATCGGTTTGAAAGAAATAAAGTATGGGAATTAGTTCAAAGACCCACCCATCAAAACATTATTGGTACTAAATGGGTGTTAAACAAGATGAACGAGGAAGGTTCTGTGGTAAGAAAAAAAGCAAGACTAGTAGCCAAAGGATATTGCCAAGAAGAAGGAATAGATTTTGATGAAACATTTGCTCCGTAGCAAGATTGGAAGCTATAAGGATGTTTCTTGCCTATGCACTCACAAGAATTTTGTGTATATCGATGGATGTAAAAAGTGCATTCCTAAATGGTTTATTGGAAGAAGAAGTGTATGTTGAACAACCTCCAGGATTTGAGCAGAAGACTCTTGGAGATAAGGTATACAAACTCAAGAAAGCCTTGTATGGATTGAAACAGGCACCCAGAGCATGGTATGATACCTTGTCACAATTCCTAACTGAGAATGGATTCACAAAAGGAAAAGTAGATAGAACACTTTTCTTAATTCAAGACAAAAAGAGTATACTGCTTGTTCAAATATATGTGGATGACATCATTTTTGGATCCACAAACAAAGAGCTGTGTGAAAAATTTTCAAACCTCATGCAAAGTAAATTTGAAATGAGCATGATGGGAGAGCTGACATTCTTCCTTGGACTCCAAGTGAAACAACGAAGGATGGAACCTTCATAAGTCAAACAAAATACACCGAGATTTAATGAAGAAATTTGGTATGGAGGAGAAGTCTTCTCAGAAAATACCAATGAATACATCATCAAAATGGACATGGATGCGGATGGCAAGCTTTGTCAGATCAAACAAGATACGAGCACTTATTGGATCATTGCTCTATCTCACAAAGAAGCAGCGCCGACATCACCTTTGTTGTAGGTGTATGTGCAAGATTTCAATCTGCTCCAAAAGAGAGCCATATGACAAAGCTGCTAAGAGAATCTTGAGATACTTGAAAGGAAGCCAAGAAGTTGGCTTATGGTATCCAAAGGAAGGTGGATTCAAACTAATTGGCTATTGACTCGACTATGTTGGATGCGAGTTGACAGAAAAGCAACTCAGGCACATGTCAAATGCTAGAAACAGGCTGATTTCTGGTTTAGCAAAAAGCAAAATTCAATAGCCACCTCTACAAACTGAAGCAGAATACATAGTTGCGGGCATTTGTTGTGCCCAAGTCCTATGGATGAGACAAAGGTGAGAGACTATGAAGTTGAAGAAAAGGAAATTCCAATCATGTGTGATAACACAAGTGCAATTGCAATCACTCAAAATCTGTCCGCACTCAAGAACAAAGCATATCGATGTCGATATCACTTCATAAGAGATCATGTTGAAAAGAAGGACATCATCTTGGAATATATCTCAACCGATAAACAATTGGCCGACATCTTCACAAAACCATTATGTGAGTCAAGATTTGAAGAACTCAAGCATGAGTTAGGGTTAATTGAGTGAGTGACACTCGGAAGAATCAAAGAAAAGAAATGGAACACAAAAAGGGAAAAAGAATTTGAACTCACAAATCTAAGTAAATCACCAGATCGGAAAGACAATTTATACCAAGTCACCGACAATTTGAGTCACAAAGAGAACTATGAGAAGAAGAGTTAAACCGGTGAGGGTAAAAGTCGAGTCATTTATGAGCAAAGTGACAAAAACGCAATCGTTTTTACTAAGCGGGAATGTTTTTAAGAATTACGTCAAAGATAATTATGACGTGTATAGGCAAAAGCCGCACACCAAGCTTATGATTGGATATAAATGTTTGCCGCATTAAATACGAGACATTAAATGCTAAATCGGCGTGCAACATCTAAGCCGTTGATTTCGATCACATTTCAAAACCACCCGCACGCCCTTTCATAAACCATAGTTAAGCTTTCTTTCTTTTCTCTCTCATATTACCAAAACCGTTCATTTCTCTCGGAAGCAAAGGCAAAATTCTCTCGAAACCCTATCTATCTTCAAATCAATCTCTAAGTTTTCTTGGTGAAATCCTGAAAAATGGCACCAACCTATGATTTTGTCAAGTTAGGAAAGCAAATCCACACGGGTCTCTTGTGGATTTCGACAAGATGGTGAAACAGGGTCCGACGACACCCTAGTGAAGAAAATTCCGAGAAATTGGAAACGCCCGGCCGAAACCATTTCGACGTTGGAATATCCAATGACCTATGTGGAGGAGGTCGCACAATTCTATGTGAACGCCGAGATTCATGATGAGGGGATCAAATCCTCTTTTCACGGAAAGGAGCTCATCATCGCCGCCAAGGATTTGGCCGAACACCGCCACTACCGAGCGAGAATGAGCATCGTAAATCAAGCTGATGTAAACCTGGCCGCCGAAATAAGTAGCCAAGCCCGACTATCTTTGATAAAATAGTTTACACAAAGAAACAAGAGGTCTTTGAAGGAGGATTATCACAAGTTGTTGGACATAGTTGCCAAATGCATAGACATCAATTTGGCGACTTTGACCAATCACAAAGCAAAGTTGATCGTAATGGTTGCGATCATTGAAGAAAGGAAAATAAACGGGCTGAGTTTGTCTACAAACAGACTATGCGAAAATGTAGGGAACAAATCCTTCAAGGAAGATGGTACATTTGGAGGATCCCTAGGATATGGCCCCGGTGATTGGCCTACCGATGGAGGTGAAAGGAGTCCCACTTAGACATGGAAAGGCGTTCCATGTAAACAAGAGGATGTTCAGATCAAACCTCTCCGGGCGCACGAAGAGAGCCTACGCCAAGAGAGCGACACAAGTGAGGGGGAATCGGTGACCCTCAAGATACAATTGTTTCCTCTCCACCAAAGAAGAAAGTTGCCCTACTGTTTGCTAAGAAGATCTGCTCTCCCGCAAAGAAAGAAAGTCAAACATGTTCTCGCCCCGCAGCCGAGTCACCCGCCCCGCAGCCGTGTCTCCCGCCCCAAAGAAGCAGCAGCGGTCGAGAAGGACTCTCAAATACCTTTCTCCGATCGTCAACAAGTAGAGAACTCGATAAGCCAAGTCGGCCGGCTCCTCGAAGAAAACACCAAGACGGCCCCGCCGCCAAGACTCGAGAAGAAACTCTCTCTCGAACGAGAAATTCCTCGGTACAAACTAGAGACGAAAAGAATCATCAAGCGCTCCGAGCTTGAGAAACCGGCCGAGTCACCACTCACGGGAGCAGACACGGAGACGCTGCTAGAGAAGTAGAGTCTCCAGATACTATAGATGAAACAGCTAAGTCTCACAAGGAGATCAGCAGAGGCAAATCAAGACACACTGTAGTTCGCACTGGTGAGACACAAGAAGAAGCCGATAGAGCGATAGTGATGTGATGATCCTATCCCCACCTTACCCGGACATCCAAAATCGTGCTGCGTGAGTGGAGGAAATGGAAATTGAGTCGATCAAGGGAATAGTTCCAACGGCCCGAGTTTATCGAAGAAGAAGAGGAAGCGCGAACTTCCTCGACTAACCTCTCGTGATCCAAAGATTGGATGAAGAAAATCGCATGAGATATCTTGCAGATCTTCAAGGATAAGGAGAATGAGAGATCGGCGAGAGGAAGCCGAGGCAAGAGAGAAGGCCAAGATCATCGCCCTCTCACCGGAACCACAGAACATACGCATTCTCACTTCGATATTCTATCGAAAGTGATGAGGATATGGACCCCGCCGCTGCCCACAGAAGAGTTGCAAATGCGGCCCGAGCAATGCATGAATCCGAATTCTTCATGAGAAGAGCATGATGGAGGACCAGGAGAGTCCTCCAAAACACACTGAAATTGATCCAATGGGAGTGGTTCAAAGAAATCGCCACCGTTGTTGCCGCCACCACTTCCCTGACTCACTCGGAAGAAGGAATTAAGGAACTGGCGATGGCGGGTTAGTGGGGACCCCGTTGAGCCAACCCCTAATGAAGGTGTCTTACCACCGCCCCAACTGAACACTCGTAGAAATAGCCGGGAGTTTGGAGACGAGTGACCCCATTCCAAGTCACTCACCTGGTGCGCCACCGAGGGGCAACTCCTCCACTGCAGCAAGGTCGGAGAATGTTGCAGATGACTCCACAACGAATCCGGGAGGCGAAGTGGAGAAAGTACAAACACAAAACGAACAGCAAGTTGCCATCAACGAAGCTCGGCGATTGAGACTGTCTCCGAGGTGCCAACCGCTCGAAGGCTAATGACGCGCGATGCAGTCGAGGCACGGAAGGAACAGCCGGGAGTTAACACTCTTGTCGATGAAAGTGCAATCCATGGGGTTGAGACTCCAATGGATGCCACCACGAAGACCCTAAGACAGTGACACTGTCGAAAGGGAGGTCCAAGGCCTCACCGCAGTTGAGACTGTAGGAGGTAATGAAGGCCCACGGGAGGTTGAGACTTCCCGGAGTAAAGAAGTGAAATAGAGAACATCCCTCCCGCTATCATTGATCCATCGAAAAGGAGATAAGCGCTTCATGATTCCCAGGATAATCTCGATGTAACCTTTTTGGGATCGAAGGCAACGAAGAAGCCGAGTCATCCCCCGTGCCCGATCTAAAAGACTCACCGGATGTTCCCAAAGACGAGCAAGTCCGATCTCAAGACTACTCGTCAAACTTTCAATTTTGATGATGAGCCACCAATGGAAATCTCATCATCATCCGATGACGCTCGATAAGGCCGAGGACCAGTCCACTCAATTGGAGAAACCGGATGAGACCAACGGCCGCTGTTGAGACAGTTGGCTCTCAAAGAAGTCGGGTCTACTTCACAAAAGACCCCACCAAACAGAGTCCACCGCACAGGCTCCTCAAGGCAGCAGTTCGACTCCAAAAGGAACTTCACGCGCACCTCTCATTATTGAACAAATCCCGGTTGGCCGTGATGATTCCTTTGTAGAATCATTTCCTTTCTCTCGGGAGGTACCCGACCTCCCTGAAGAGTCGAGAACGAGCTTGCACGCTTCCCCACGGCACAGTTCCGTCATTCCGTCAGTACCATCGTTCGGTGACTATGACTTTGACATCGCATGGCCATCACCGCAACGGAAGAAACAAATTAAGTTCGGGAGGTGTTCAAGGCATTATTTGCTGAAATTGAACGGATGGAGAGGCACCAAGCCTCTATGGACATGCGATCGACAACAGAGATGCCAACCTTACTACTAACTTGAGAGGCATAACAATCGGGATCGGGAATGGTGGCAACATCAAGAAACAATGCGTGTGGAACAAGTTAGATACTTCATGACATTGTTCAACAAGTCGGGTATGGAGAGTGAGAATGCCGATGCAAAAACGAAATTAAGAGAACACATTGAGCACATGCATGAAGCTCACACCGCCGAGATAAAGCTCTGCGTGAGCAAAATAAGAGTGATCTCCGGTGTCTGGAAGAAAATATGGATAGAAAATTCAGCCTTCTCATGGCTGAAATGAAGCTAATTTCAACAGAGTCCAACGCTACTCGCTCGAATTTCGTGCCGCATACTCGCAGCACAGACTGAGACAACTAACTCGACTATCGCCAGGCTCGACTTCCCGCTTGCCAAGATGTTTCAGTGTTCTCTCTCCTTTGATGATGCCAAAAAGGGGAAGAGGAATACTTTGAGGAATACTTTAAAGCGCTAAAGAGATCCGGTGAAAAGGAGGAAGGAAGTTTTGTGAAGGGAAAGACAAAGTGAGGAAGTGTCAAAACAAAAGAAAGGAAAGTCCGTTGAGGGGGAAGGATCGAAAGATGCGACCTTGATGATTGCACAAACCCCCAACAAGGTCTTGTCACGGTGACATTATCGAAAGAAACTCCCAAATGACTCGCCACTCCAACACTGCTATATCTATGGCCGAAAAGAGAAAGACAATTGAAGCAGGGATGGAGGAAGTGGAAGGAAGAATGGATGCCCGAGTTATGAACATCTTGAAACAACATGGAGGCATTCCAAAGAGACAGAGACACTTATGCCATCTCGGATGTCGGGATCGAGCCACGATCGTTGATGAATTTAAAACGCCGCATCCGAAGGATACTTTGCAAATATGTCTATGGCTCAAGCTTGGGACTTGTATCGGGAAAAGGGTCTCACGTTATGTGAAGAAGCCGACAGCTGCAGACTACCTAAGCAATCCTCTGCTGGTCACTCCGCCGGGTCACTCACCGAAAAGAAAGAAGACCCAAGACAATACACGCCGAGGTAGAGGAAGAAGCGGTGGTGGAGGAAGAGGTTTGCACTCCAGGCCTCCGCCCAAAAATATTGAGTACATAGATCCGGCAAGAAATGAGGGATCTCATTCAAGTCTTGACCAAGTAGCCAATTTGCAAGTGGCTAAAAGTAATCCGAGTATGCGAAAAGAATAGAAGAAGAAAATAAGAGACAAACTCAGCTATGGAAGGAAAGACAAGAGAGATTAAGAAGAGATGAAGCTTCCAGGAAGGCATATGAAAAGAAGAAGAAGAAGGCTATTGACGATGAGAAAAAGAGAAGAAGAGCGTAAGATCTTGAACAAGATGAAAGAAGGAGACAGCGAAGGAGATGAAGTGTTGTTGTCCACCCCTTCATGTATTTTACTATGTAAATACATACTATGTAAGTCTTCTGCAATAAAGCTATAAATTCTTTATTTTTTTCTGTGTAGACAAATGTTTGCTCTGATACACCTTGTAAACAGTTGTGTAAAAGAACAAGAATGTTATGATCAATAAAAGGATTGATTCTACGCATACATTCTATGTGAATACACTATCAGATGTATCTTTGCTATTTACATTTTTGAATGGTTTAAGTTTTGGCATCATCAAAAAGGGGGAAATTGTTGGGAAATTTATTGTTTAGATTTTGATGAATGCCATGTAAAACTTAGAATAGGAAGTTGGCACCCCAATTATTGTTGTAAACTGCTTTGTAATAAATAGGGCTGGTCAAGCTGAGTTAAGTCAGCTATGCCCAAACATGCAAGAAGACAACTGGAGACTAGAAGGAAGACTCCGCTGCAAGACAGCTGAGTATGGCAAAGAAGAGAAGACGGAACTCTATCAAGGAGCAGCTGAGATGCGGTGAGTGGAGTATCGTCAAGTCAACTCAAGAAAAGCCAAGTCTCAAGTTGAAGTGACAGAAGAGTCATCCATGCTTGAAAGTCGACTCTAAGTCACCCGGGGGAAAGCAAGGAAATGCAAATCAAGTCGAGATAATCGAAAAAGATCCGTTACGTAAATCAAGAGAATTACCTAAACAAGTAATATCTCCATGCTACCTTTCTCGAAGTGCTCACCCGAGAAGCATGCAAAAGGAATAAACCAATGGGAAGCACTACACCGTGTCGAACTCGAAAAGTGGAGAACAATTCATACGAGGAAGTGGCAATTCCAAGGATCGCAACAAGACAAGCCAACGACCACAAGTGACTTTCAAAAATAAGCTTATCTCTTCAACGGGCAGATTTTTGAAAGATCACTATAAAAGGCCGAGGAATGACACGAGAGCGGTGACCGTAACCACAAACATTCAAGCAATTATTAGAATCAGAACTGAAATATTCTCAAGTTATTAAACGCTCAATCCTCAAGCCTACACTACGAAGAACATCAATCCAACACTCACCTGTGAAGGAAAGATAACTTCAATCGTTGAAGAGGAAATTATCAAGAATCAAGGGGTCTACATTCCACGAAGGAGTGTAGGAAGGTTCAAGGTCGAACCAAGTCTTGAGCTTTTGGAGGGCTTCGTGATCAAATCCAAAGAGCTTGAGCAAGTGGGTCAGTAGTAGCAAAGCGGCACCGCCTCGTGAAGAAGCCGAGTCGCACGAGAAGCCACCGAGTGATCAAGGCGTCTCGCATCGAGTCCCAAAGGATCAAGTCATTTGTGTGATCAAGACTTGTATCCGGATGTTACCACTTTGTATCCGATCAATACCTAGTGGATTCCTCCGGAGTTGGAGAAGAGAGGAGTAGAAGAATTACCCCATCTTTGAACCTCTATAAAAATCTTATTGTGTCATTTACATTTCAAAGACTTTAATTCTTGCATCATATTTGTTTAATTCTCACTGACATATTTGTTATCCATTAGGTAATCTCTAAGTACTAAATCAAGCTCTAAATCTCTACTTAACCAAACTTAAGGGTGTTAAGTCTTCCAATGAAAACAAACCACAGTTGAGTTAATTTAGACTTAACAAATTTGAGTTATTCCATCAAAAATTTCAGTTGAGTCATTTGAGAGACTAAATTTGTAAGGTTTATTCAACCCCTTCTAAACCTTACACTTACACCCCTCGGGGACCTACAAAATCGTCCGTAACCAATTTTGCAAAGCACCTAGAGTTACAAGACCAAAATTGCATTTTTCTTAATTATATATATTGATAGTCCGCTTCGGTGCATTTAATATTTGTACATAAAAAGTAGACCTCGGGTAAAAAAGGGTTCAACATTATTAAGGTTTTGACTTGTCAAAGATCATTGATTTAGTAAAGTAGCTATCAAAATTGACCATTGAGTTTCCATAATTAAATGGTGCAGACCTTGTGCGGTCAACAAATACTGTCACACGCAATTATAAGTATTTCTGACTCAACATCTCCCCGGTTTTGTACGTTATTTATAATAATAAGAATTTCTTTTTGAATGTATATTAAAATATACTTTAATAGAAATATAAAACCTCCATAATAGTATTCACAATTATCGATTTTAGCATGCAACAATTGGGGAAAGTATGGATGTTAATAAAACATTTAAATATCAATTCTATAGTTAATAATAAAATGAATATGCACACTCAATCCATTAATAACCCGCCAATTCTCTTTTTCTTTCTTTGATTTTTCCAAAAGTTATTAAAAAACAAAAATGGAAGGACAATTGGCCCTTTCCTCAATCGTGATATGACGAAAAAATTTCTCCTTATGAAATTACATTAACTTTCTAATTCATGAAACATGCAAATATATCTTTCCACATTTATGACTACTCGAGCCTCCGTGGCTGAAGACAAATTAATCACATTTAGATGATTCGTGGCGGTCAACCAATATTATCTAAAAATTCAGTGGGGACATAAAGGGAGATATAGCAATTAGAAGGTGACAGACACCACCCATTGCAATGCAACTCACAACATAAATGAGTTTAACCAAAGTGGTAACAGAAAGATCAAGCTTCTACATACATTGTCATCATATTGGTACCTAGCATAAATCCATTCCAAAATAGCATATCCATTCATAATACCCAAGGTTTCAATCCCACTCATAATCCCCATAATATTTACTTGGGGGTTTTAATCCCATTCATCTCTAGCTAGGGGCTTTTTTGGCCTCATCATAACAGAGTACCTTGCAACAAATTTATGATCAAGTATTAGGTGCGCCATACTTCTAAAAAACAACTTCAACAAACTTTATACAAACAAATTATAGTTCTTACTTGGAGCTTCTCAACATACTCTATCATAATTTTGTAAGCAACGAGAGAACATCCTAATACGTGCACGGTAGCAAAACTGTGTTGTTGCAATGACAAACCATAAAAATGATTTTTACAGTTAAACGGGAAAGGGATTAGATGTCGAACACGTAAAAACGCATGCCACTTGATATGAATCTTGATATGGCATACACTTAAACTCATGGCACATGCAACTTCAAATTTACAGTCAGCAATGTAAAGGTCAATTATTACACTACAATTTTATACACGTAAACTCATGGCACATACAACCTCAAATTCTATGAAAGAGTGTATACCTGCTGTTAGGGACCAGATAGAGACTTATTAGCAAACTCACAGAGGTCTAAACCTTTTTCCAGTGTAACTTGTATTAAGTTCCTTGAGCATAGTCAAGTTGGCTATCTGCCGATCCATGATTATCTGCTAATATTTGAAAATACATTAAGTCCACTTAAACAGTAAAAGAAATGTACTAATACATTCAAAGTGTATGTTGCTCTCACCCGATAAACGAGTATCGACATAACTCCGTCAAAGTCAGCCAAAATGTTATTGAACAAGATGATAGAATCGAAAACTCTGGCAACATAATCCTGTTTTAAAAGGCCAATGTAACAAAATAAATTAGTTTAAACTTTCTATGGAGTACACGATTTTCATCAAAAAGGCTAAGAGCAACTATACACCAAAAACAACTCTCGGATAGAAATGGGCGACTCATGTAGCACCTAAATTTGAAACATTACTTTTCATTGACATACCTGATTCGCATAATCACAAAAACTTACTCCAAGAGATTCAACAAACTCCTCCACAATTTATGGCCAATTGACTGGATGCACATTGGAGTCTCTGATACCTCCAGCAAACTTTCCAAAAAATTCAACTTGAGATAATTGCTTCCTTTCTCTACTTAATCTGTCTGCAAAAATTGTCATTTCCTTTCCTTTGTGGTCAGTAAAGCCGGCTAAAAAGTACAACAGAAATAGTTAGAGGTGTCTTCAAAACAGTCAGTATATAATCCATGCTGTCAAACAAAACTTTTAATTACGCGAGAATGCGCATCAATCTTGATAACCCAACTGTAAATAAGCCAATTTCGTTATTACTTTTGTTTAATTTTTCAGTCTACTTGTGCCAATCTAATGATTATAACATGAATAAAGGAAAGACATATATGACCGTGAGAGCAATGGAGAATGACACCTTTATGTGTGAGTGAGAGATATGAAGAGTGGCAGATATCTAAGGTATGAACAATTACAATAATCCCAAAGCTTTTTAACATGTCCATGAGAAATGGAAATATCCGCAGAGCCCATGTCATATATTTTCGTGATCAGCTTGTCCGTCCATCTTGGGAAGAATAACTTCATGGATAGCTCCTTTCACCATCATTGCAACTTGATTAAACCGTGAGTGTGCTCCAACGGCCCGACAAAATCTAGCACCACGTAAATGGAAAGTCGTTGGTAGATGTAAGAATTTTATTAGTAGTTAAGGGTAAAGTAGATAGGAAAGATGTTTTAATTTGGTTTTCAATCTATCACTCAAGGCCAAAAAGTAGTATGATTATGAGGACTCAAAGTACCTTAGATATATCCCTGGTGCGATTTGCACTTTTGTCTTAGAAAATATTCGACACCATGACGGGTCGTAAGTTCCTCATATTTAAGGACTTCCATGCCATCAGAAAAGGGAAATCCATCAATTAGGCTCTGCAGATGAGCCTCGTGTCACGCAGTTGGCCTTTACGATCCATTTTCGCCATCTGCTGAGACAAAAAGGCTTACCATCATACGTAGTCCATCGTCAAGAATCACCTAGCATGATTCTAGAATGATCTAGAATAGTATAGAAGAATATGGAATGTCTAGAAGAGTTTAGAACAATGTAGAAGAGTCTGGAATACTCTAGAAGCGTCTAGAATATTATAGGAGAGACTAGAATTTGGTAGAATAATGTAGAATATTCTAGAATAGTCTAGAATATTATAGAGTAGTATGGAACTATCTAGAAGGTTGTAGATTAGAGTAGATAATTATAGAATACTTGTAGAATATGTAGGAATTATGTAGAGAGTTCTGGAGAACTTCTCCCAACCGTTGGATCAAATGAATCACCACCGTCCGTTAAGGAGGTGGAGTAGTATAAATAGGTGAAGGGCCTCATTTGTAAATCAGGCAATTGTAAGCAAGTTTGGGTAAATAATATAAGAGTTATTTCCCAACTATCTTGTGTATTCTTTTCTTAGCCATCTTTCCTACACTACTTCACACACTAACACTTTCGAGAGAGGCTGACTTAGCACCGCAGGGGCGGAGAAGCGCTAAGGCCGCACGGTTCGTTGGTAATGAAACAAGTTTGTGACACTCGGCCTGTTCCGAGAGTGTAGGAACCACTGATACCCCAGATACGCAAGATAAGTAAAGGAGCCATTTAATCTACAAGGAAAAACATATAAAAATCCACTGTTAGTTTCTCGATATTTACAATAAAACTGGGGAAAAAAATTGAGAGAGATTGAGAGAAAAGCCAAACCTAAACCTAAAGAACTATGATTACCTGAAGCAAAACTTGAATTCTCACACGGCCAAAATCAGTCAACCAAGGAACTAACTCAGGAATATCATCCAGTGGTGAGTACATAGGAACCATTAACAATCGCTCACGATCCAACAAACAAATAGCCATAGAACTTTTTAGCTGAAAAAGATGATACAATTTCATAAAATTAGGTTTTCTTGATAACCATAGAAAGTATATTACATCAAAAACAAATAATAATAATAATTCAGATAGCCCAAAATCATCATCCAAACATGATAGAAGATGAAGTACCTTCTTCATGGGTGAGGGTGAAACAAACGCAGAAGGTTTGATCTGCTGAAACGAAACAAATGAAACGCCATTGCTATGAAGATTTCTTGTGCGGTTTGAGGGGTTGGAAAAGTAGTGTTGTAAACAAACCGAACATTGTAGCCTCTCGGCGCCTAGCAAAAGAAATTTGTGCCATCGTTGTGTGTAGAAGACGAACGGGAAGGGGATGGGAGGCCTTAGCAAGAGAATGGAACCGAACGCGGGTTTAGGGTTTTAACGTTGGGGTTTAGGGTTCCGGGGTTTGTTAGGTGTGATTGGTTGTGGGAGGGTTCTTGTAAAATTAGTTTAAAAAGTGAAAAGGAGTGAAAAATTAAGGGTGCGATTGGATATGCTTTTGTTTTGAAAATTAAATTTTCATTTCGCTAGAGAATAGTAAAAAAATTTCGATGAAAGATTTTGAAAAATTTTGAGAGTGTAAATAGATATGTAATGATGAAAGTTGATTTGATTTAAAAATAGTAAAATGATGATTGGATGTGATTGGTAGTTAGAAATGTGTGAGTGAGTGAATAGTGATTTTTTTGTGGGAGAATGTATAATAATGATTAGTTTTTTTGTGAAAAATATGTAGATGTGATTGGTGTAAGAAAAAAATGAGAAAAAGGAAAGTGAGAGAATAGTATATTTTTGAAAATTTTCATAAATAATCGCATGTTTGGTCAAAAATATTCTCAAATGAACGAAAATGAAATCTCGCTCATATCCAATCGCTGCTTAATCGGTCGTGAAGGAGATTAAAAAACTCGAAATTTTTTATTGTTCATTTTTCTTCCTTTTGAAAAATGGGGGCCAGCTTGCACTTCATGACTTCTCAATGCAAAAAAGTTTATTTTTTAAATTGCCATTTTTAATTTCCATCGAAAAAATATTATTTTAAAGTGTTATTGTTAATTTCCCGTGTTAAATATTGTCTTGAAATTCATAGAATTTCATTACCTAAGGTAATAAAAATTAACGAAAATAAGATTAATTTTATTAATTTATACAAGTTTGAGCTAGTCTTATGTCAGACCATCAAACGAATCTAGATCTCCGTTACACGGGTCTAAATACCCTACCCATCGCCCAGCCCTTACCCGGATTTGCCAAAAAATAAAAAAAAACAAAAAAAAACCAGTGTTGCATTCGACATCCTCGTGAGTCGTGATTTGGAGCCCTAATTTCCCAGCCTTCTTCCTCATTCAACCACAACCAGCGCCGCGAGCCACATCTCCCATAAAAACAAACACAACGGCGATTTAAAGACAACACCAAGGGGCGGGGTAAAAAACACCACATCACGACGCATCCACCGGTGGGCACCTACACTACGTGATATTTTCCCCTTCCGCTATCTCTACAAATTCCCACCACCACCTCCGTCGACCATCACCTCCATCACATAACCATCAATCTATGTGTTCGCGTCGAGCCTAATACGTATTAGTTTGTGTATATATTCCAGCTACTTAGTAGTTAAATCTACATGGACAAAAGCTTAAGAAGGTGCGACAATAATAGAGGCTGGAGATAACTTGAAGAAAGACAGAGGTAAGGAAAGTGAATGTCGTGTATTTTTCATTTGGTTCATTATTAAAAAGTAGTACATGTCACATTCTAATGTATTAGGTGTAACAAAAATGTATTACACTTTTTGACTTCGTGGAAAGTCTCTGTTGTATTATTAAATGGAACAACTTTGTAGAAATTTATTACACATTGCATTCTAATGTATTGGATGTATTAAAAAAATGTATTAGACTTATGACTTCGTGGAAAGTCTCATTTTATTATTAAATGGCACAACTTTGTAGAAAAGTATTACACATTGCATTCTAATGTATTAGATGTGACAAAAAAATGTATTAGACTTTACCTTCGTGGAACGTCTCTATTTTATTACTAAATGGCACAACTTTGCAGAAAAGTATTACACTTTGCATTCTAATGTATTATATGTATCAAATAAATGTATCAGACTTTTAGGTGCATCTTATTATGTATTTTATTTCTTAGTTGTTCCTAATTTGTATTACTTTTAGGTGTAATAATACTAACAGATTCCGGTGATGAGAATGAAGAAGGCAATAATGACAGAGAGCATGGAGACAATATCATTCAAATAGAAGCTGAAGGTAAAAATCAGTTTTTGTCGCTAAAAAAAGTATTACAAATACATGCAAAAGTATTGTGTTTTATTATGAAAAATGTCATAATTTTCATACATTCCCCCATGTTGATTATTTTCTTCTGTTAAATATAACAGAAGACTTGACTGGTTGTCTTATTGGTACGAAGAGAAATAGTGTTGAAGAAATATATACACTATATCGCAATCATGCTCATGACTTGGATTTAATATTCGTAAAATAGCTACGAGATGCAATGATGTTGGGGTTATGACATGAGAAAAATATTTTATATGTTCTCGCGAGGGATCTACAAGATCCGAAACACCATTGAGAAAAAAAAAGAAAAATTTATAATACACGGACGGGATGATGTAGGGCATCATTGAGGGCAAAGTTGAACAACGATGGTGTTTATGAAATTATTGACCATAGTATGCCGCACAACCACGAACTCACTAGAAAAGAATGAAGTCATCGCATCATTCTCAAAAGGTGATTACCACCGAAAATGCTAATGCATTGGGGAGATGGTTTCTTTCCGGAATGAGAGCTATTGAATCTTTCCAATACATGGTGCAAGATGCGAGGGGGTGAAGAGTGCATTGGTCATACGATAAAGGATCACTTGAATTTTGTGAATCATTTCAAAATAAATGCAATAAAGGCAGCGACGACAAACGCTGATTGACACGTTGTACCAACAAGACGTCAAGATCAAGACTTCTTTTGGAGTTAAATTAGATGATATGGGAAGATTGTGTAACTGCTGTTTTGGAGGATTCAATGATGAAGGAGGATTACAAGATATACGGTGATGTTGTTGTCTTTGATACAACATATCGAACAAATCGGTATAATTTGATTTGTGCCCATTTTGTTGGGATTAAAAATCATTGGAAGAACGTGATGTTTGGTTGTGCCTTCATAGCGGATGAGAAAATCGAATCATTTGATTGGCTTTTTGAAGTTTTTAAGAAATCAATGGAGGGTCAATGTCCTATATCAATCTTCACAAATCAAGATCTAGCAATTGGAAATTCAATTGAAAATATAAAATATCACTGTACAATTTGCACTTCAGTTAATACGTAATACTTTTCTTTGTTAATGGTAATACATTATAATGTTGTGTGTAATACTTTTCAGTGTTTAATGTAATGACTACCGAATTGTGCCCTGTCTTACAAACTGAACTTCAGTTTATATTTAAAAATATACTTTTCTGTTTATATGTAGTACTTTTCTTTCTTAATACTAATACATGCAATTGTTATATGTAATACTTTTAATCTGTTTTGTTTATTTTTTATGTAGGTTTTCCCAGGAACACGGCATAGGTTATACTTATGGCACCTCTACAAAATGTTGTAAGCCAGTTTATAATCGCACTAATAAATTAAAGCGGTGTGGTTTCTATTTAATATTTTAAAGCGCGGTTTTGGTCATAAATTATTATGAACGGTGTAGCTTGGTGCGATTTGGACGGTCGGGAAAATTTTAAAATTTATGGTCAACTTAATTTATTGCATACTCACACTAAATTATTGATCAATGTTAGTACGTATAAATTACAAAACCCGTAAAATACATTTTTTAGGACAAATCTTGGGAAGGAATGGAAGTGGGAATCAGATTCAGATATATGTCTAAGTTTTACAAACTTCTTATCACTCGACCACCAGCAAGGACATAGTTTATTGCTCCTAATACGCAGCACGTGGCCCCATCGTAGCAAGGGGGCCAACCTGTGCCCCGGCACCCTTTTAGAAAAAAAAAAAAAAATTCTATGTAATTTTTTTAAAAAAAAAATTATTAAATTTTTATATGGTTTTTCTTTTAATTTTTTATCTGGCCCACCCTGATTTCATGTATCGACCCATTCTCATTTTTTTTCTTTTCTTTTTGGCTATTTATTACTAATATAATATTACGCGAAAAGTTATGAATTATAAAACATTAATAATAGTATAACAATAATAAAATTATAATACTACAAATTAAAAAAAAAAAAGGCATTATAAATGATATTGAAAAAGTGTTTGTATTATATAACATTATTCATATGATATAAATTTTTAAAATTACATATTGATTATGTTAAAAAAGCAAAATATGCCCCCTTAAAATTTACATATCCATGATCTAATAATGTGTTCAGAAACCCAGCATGAATAACAAACAAGTTAGGCAGCCTAATAGAAATACTTTAATCGATCAATAGATATAATATATCTATTGATCAAGAATGAGTGGGGGTCAAGAAACTGTCCCATCGCTCACCACCAGAATCTTAGTAACAAGATTTTGGAATTTTACACCTTGTTTCATGTCCATGTCCAAGAAAAGGAATCCAAGTACAATTAACTATGATACAACCTAGATTTACCATATTAAATTGGATCAATATTATTGGCTTCAATATTAAAAATGGGCCCAAATACGAATATGGACTATATTAGTGCTCTACTTGGTAGAATCCTATATAAAGGGAGTATTCTATTTTGTTCTTTTCTACATTACTTCTACACATGAATTACTTAATTATTCTCTTTCGATAGAGTTCTGACTTGAGCGTCGGAGAGGGTACGCCGGAGCAACCCTCCGGCCCCCCTTTTGTGCAGGTCAACGAAGGAGTTCAGTCGGAGCATGAATCCGGAGGAGCAGAGTAATTTTTGGGATCGACCAAACTAGAATCTCACAACAGAAAAAATTTGTTCCATATTCCCAAAAAAAAAAAAAAAAAAAAAAATTGGTAATTTAGGGATGATTTTATGGCTGGTATGGGATTTTTGGGGGAAAAAAACCTTAGTAGTTAGTACAGACAAAATTTGATTCAATTAGAAATTGCAGATTTTGTGCATTGTAGTTTTTATATTTAAAAACAATGGTTGAGAATTAGTAATTTCGTTTAGTTATTTTAGTTGAGAGAGCAATTGTATGAAAAAGGGGGATAGATCTCCTATTCTACTTTCTCTATTTCATTTTCTATTCCATATATTGGATGAAAGACGTGTATACAATTGTGACATCATTTTATACACGTGTCATTTATCCGATACAATGGAATAAGGGGTAAATATCAATCCTGAAAAAGGAACAATGCAAGGGTTTTGTAGTTGAGAGACATGGAAAATTTTCTGGTGGCGGGCCTTAATTAATTTATCGTTTTGGTATTTATATGAATCCTGCAATCTATGGTTAAAATCCTCCTTAAACTATTTTTTGATCATTTTCTTGTTTTTCTTTTTAATGAACACTTGTTTGGACTTTGGAATAATATATGAATTTTCTATTTCTTATCCGATTAAAAGGATGGATCAATTGAGGTGTGCAAAAACAATTTAAATTAATACATCCAATCATAAGATAAACATATTTATTTGGTCCAATGAACTCAAAATCCCCCAAATAAAAATATTGGTTTTGAGTTTTGAGTTTAGAAAGGAGAAGGAAATGGGAAAATGGATGATCGAACATCGTTGTGCGATCAGGTGATAGTCGACAATTCTTATTATCATTATGTCTTTTTATGAATAATAATTAGCACTAAGAGGCCGTTTGTTTATATTTTCACATATAAATTCTTTTTCACTATTCCTACTTTATAACCCATTTGTCAACCAAAAATTCTGATTTATTTATATCCGTCAAATTTAGAAATTTGCTCATGTTTAGATTTATAGATGTCATTTTAAAAATATCATTCATATTTAATCAGAATAGGACCCACATTAATGATACTTATTATAATATTCTATCAAATTATAAGATAATGTCAGTAATAAATTAAATAATATTTTCTCTTTTTATATACTTAGTGTTGAGGGATATTCCTCGATTTTTCGGAATTGAAGAAAGTTCAGAATCACAGCAAAATGATAATCTTCAGATGAGTGGAACCTAAGAAGAAACGAGATCCATTGTGAAAACCACTATGTCAAATGGCAAATGGCAAATCTGACAAGCAGACAGCAACCATCTCAAATATAATCCAAAAATGCTTAATATTCCGTCATTATCATACAGAAAAGCTCAAAAAGCAGTACAATCCATCAGATAAGTCTAAAAGACGCATGGCTTAAATTTCTGTTCAAATAGAGGCAAATCTGATGTTTATCCACAAAAATGAGGAACACAGACATGTAGCAGCACGAAATTCAGGAAAACAGCCGTGTCGAAAAAGTTAAATACAACCTATCTAGGCTCAAACATAATTATATCCTTTCGATGTTTATCGCATTTTATCACATGCACATTCCACATCTCTCAAAACTTTTCGATGAAAGCCTCCTGATTTTAGCATGTCCTTCTGGTGAAGTTCATGAAACCAAGAGGAAGGTAGCCGCTCCAGGTTTACACAGCTGGAACCTTTTTCCCATCCTCTATAAAGAAAATAGCGGTCTCTGGGACCTAAAAACCCGGAAAAAAAAAAAAAAAGAAAAATAAGGGTTTGGGAATGAGCCTTTAATTCATAACTAACTAGGATGACAACATAAAAGTGTAATGAGAAATGCATGTAACTAGCAGATGCATATTTCGGGCTGCACATAAGTAGAGGGATTGACAAGGCACTGCATGCTAAAAGGAACCATCGTCTCTAACGTCCTTCAAAGCAATTTCATAAAATGGCCTAGTCACCAATGCATAGAGATTGGCACAGATACAGAACGTGCCCAAGATATTTAGGATTTTTCACCTCAAGGTTATCCATCCATACCTAATGGAGTTGCATTGCAGGAAAATAAATGTAAACTAGCCACTTTGGGATGGAATTTTCATCAGTATTGAACTCTAACCTTCCAAAACAGACAGTAGCATCATTCGGTAATATGCTGCAAATTATTCTAAACTGAAAGTCTTTATTCAACATGCCCAATTCATTAAAATTACAAATTGGGGACAGAATGCTGTCTTATTTTATGCATGAAGGGGACAGAATCACACACAAACAACAGCAAGAAGATAAACACATATATACAAATATACCACTCTCACTGCAACTTAAAAGGCCAAAGGAGCATGTTCATAAAATACCACGTAATCATCACATAATTTGCAGCAATATAAAGAAATTTGGCAGAATCAACATGAAGCAGTCTCAAAGCAACCTGTGCACCACTGGCATGAGGACAAGTGTTAACACTCTCCAACTTAAATCCCTCTGCAACCCCCAGTAAGAAATAAAATAAAAAATAAAACAGGTGCCACACTCTAGCATTGACTTGTCAAATTGGACTTATCTTTGGGAATGCTATAGCACAAAATGTTTTGGTTTCAATATATATTAAAAGAATAAAAATGTGTTATAAATTATTTGTCAGTTTTACCAGGACCAAAATGAGATTTATGTTTAATCTGCTGACTACTAATTGATAGAGCATGACATGCATATAAATATAGATTCATCCGCCTCAAGAGTTAAATGTGATTCTTCTGTATATTTAGTTGAAGTTGCCAAATATAAGACAATGGCCTACATTCTGCTAATCAGTGACTAGTTGTCCTTAACATGTGACACGAGCCCAGAGGAGAAAGCTTCAAAACACACACAAGCACAAATATGAAACAAAATTATGATTGAGAAGAAATGAGATTACATCTGGCCAGGTATCTGTGATGAACTCCACTATGTCATAAGAAATGTCTCCTTGAACATCAATTTGCTCCTTCTCGGTGGGACCCTGGCAGGAAATACAGAAGGATGAGGCACAAAACAATTATAAAGTTGGATACTTAGAGTCAGATGTGTCTAAAACCACAAAAGCAACCTACCTTAACAACAGAGGCGCCAGTAGCAAACTTTTTGCCAAGTTTCTTTGACGCATCATTTAGTTTAACCCTGAAAGTTGACATACGAAAAGTGAGTTCTGTTTAAATTCAGAAAGACAATGATATCACAGAAACATAATACATGCAATTCAGAAATCAACACGACACATCCTTACCAAAAAGCTCTAGGCCTTTCACAGTGGTTATACTTTTCCGCTTGTTACGAGTCATCTTTTCGATAATAACTTCCTGCCTCTCCTGCAAAACAATTAAGAAGTTTCAATGATGTCACTGTTCACCGAAGTCCTATTTTAGCAGCATTATACGATAAATATGCTATTAAAACTACTTTAAAAATATGTTCATACGTGAATATGTGTAAAGAATTTCAGTGAAAGCAAATGTATAAAAGTAGCATTATATGTGTAAAGAACTTCCTGCCTCTCCTGCAAAACAATTAAGAAGTTTCAATGATGTCACTGTTCACCGAAGTCCTATTTTAGCAGCATTATACGATAAATATGCTATTAAAACTACTTTAAAAATATGTTCATACGTGAATATGTGTAAAGAATTTCAGTGAAAGCAAATGTATAAAAGTAACCAGTTGTGGGGTTCACTTTGTCAGTACCATTCCCTGAATAAGGTGGAAAATTCTAAATGCAACTGGAAGTGCAATATGGTTCAGGATCCACAGGGATAAGGTCTGTATTCACTATATTGATCTCAAATTCATATGATTGCTTACAGTTGGTTTAATCCTAAGACATTCCTTAGTTTCGCGGATCAAAATGTAATCAAAATCGATCCAACTAAAATTCACATTTTGAATTAACCAACAAAATCAATCTGACATTATGTTACAAGTAGAAATATACCCCTCAAAAAGTTTACTGATAAAGTAACAAAATGACCAAAATAACTAAACATAAAGTGTGAATAAATAATGAATATTGATTTATCAAACCAATGGTTCAGATTGGACAGATCCGTAGAAACTCCATCACTTACCTCCCACCCCGTACCTGCCTATGTACACATCAGCACACCCCAAACCCAAATTTCATCCCCTTCCATGTGTCCTTAGCAATCGCATCACTAACCTAAACTGAACCATCTCAACCCTAGTCCAATCTGTTTACTCCACTCTTCTTCACTTTATCATTCCCTCTTCTGAGATCAGATGGAAATTATAAAAGTCACCAAAAGCCCGGCAGAGTTATCTAGAAGGCAAACTAAACACATTTAAGACTCACTCAAGTGCAGCATTCTCTGAAATACAAAGTTAGAGCTTCTAAATTTTATTTGAAGATGATAAATTTACAAAGTTTACCAATATGCTGTATATTTCCAGAAATATCTTATGGAACATGACATTCCAGCAACTATTCTAGGGAATAGGGATGATTACAAAAACTACCACTGAGGTTTGGGTTAATTACAAGAAAAAAAAACAGATATGTTTGAAAATTACAAAAAAAAAAAAAAAAAAACCTTGAGGTTTGATTGTGTTAATGTAAGGAAGTAATTGTAATATTTTTACTATGTAGGGTGTGTTTGAAATATTTTTGCCTATGAAGGGGGTAAAGTATAATACAAAATCAAACCTCAACGGGGTTTTTGCAATTTTCAAAAATCTTTGGGAATTTTCGTAATTAACGCAAACTTCAGGAGTAGTTTTTGTAATTATCCCACTATTCTATTAAACTTTATCAGGTCTTGCATACAGTGGCGGACGCAGGATTTCAGATTTGGGGGCGAAAAAACGGACCGAGTTTATAAATTTAAACAATGAGAAAAATACTCATATACTAACCATAATTAATGGCTTTTTATATTATAAAAGACAACTATTTGAAGTTTTTATCAAAATTTCGGGGGGCAATTGTAAATTAATTCATTTATTTTAACAACAAAAAGAATGAAAACTTTAGGGGGGAAAATGAACTTTTGGAAAATTTTGGGGGCCACTAGCCCCCCCTTGTCCCCTCCTCGGTCCGCCGGTGCTTGCATATAACTACGAAAATTGCATCACTACAAACAGAAGATTGCATGGGAGACCAAAACTAGGTACACATATCAGATGGTAACAAGAGAGACAGAAAGATGGAAAAAAGTTAAGAACTAAAAATAAAAAGAAGAAATAAGATATCCTGCGTTAAGAGATAGATGGTTTTGTGTGTGCGTATGTGCAATGCGCACGCAAGTGCTTAATGAAACTCTTCCTTTCTTCCCACTATCACATCAAGAATTTTCAACAAAGTAAAACATCCAATAGATTTATGAATAACTATAAAGAAGACATGATATATTTTATTACGCTTTTCCAAGTGCACAATGTGTGTTATTCTCTAAAATTAGGGTAAAATCATCGTCTCCAGCTGTGCTTTTAGCTAAGCCAGCAGAAGAATCTCGATTAGCAGTGCATTAGTACAGTATATCCTACTTCTAGTTCTTACTATCAAGTCTATGCTTAAATGTCTATTTCTTGACTCTCTTCCTAATTTCGGAGCAATAGCATAGAAGATAAGGAAAAAACATGAAAAATGGAAAGAAAGAGTGGAGCCAAATCTATTCCATGCCTTCTCAGATCATTGATTGTCTAACCTCATGACTGATGTATTTGTGTTATTCTGGTAAGCAGTTGGTGTTAATCCCATACTATTAATGATTACCAAACTCTAAGCTAGGGTAGGGCAAAGATTTATATAGACGGAGCTCATTAATATATACATTCTATTCACATGTAGGCAAAAACCAACCTAAGGCAGCATTGATTGTAACTGGTTTGACCGTCATTTGCTAATACTAACCTAATATTATATCCAAGTGGACCCAGAAGTATGAACCACCCTGTAAATGCAGAAACAAAGATATTAAAAGAAGGCGGAGAATTTGGAATTCCATTGCTCGATCCTGACTTCCAAGCTGGGTCACAGCGCAAAAGTATAGGAGTGTGTGTCTGAGATGTTATACAGTCGCATGAAGGTCCGTATCTTTGTGAGAAAGCATTATGAAGTACTTCATAATATATCAGAAGAATTGACTTCTGCTGACCAAATAATTTCATACAAGCTCGAGAAGAACGATGTCTCAAAGTCTTACCTTCTTTTTAATCTTCCCACCTGGTAGACGTTTAACTTCTTCCTTCGGTTTGAAGGACCTGCTGCAACCAAGTTAATAGTTTAACAGAGCATAATTCAATTTTCATCTTAAACTAAGGCATTATATCATTTGTTTTGTGGGTGCGGCTAACTCTCCACAACATAATGTCACGATTTTCCAAGGCAAAAAGCTCCTGACCGATCAGAACAAAGGAACAAAAATAAAAGTTCCAAACCGAAGAACACAACAATCTTATCCCCCAGTCACCACCACCCCCCCTTCCCCCTCCCCAAAAAAAAAAATCCCCACAAACAAAAAAAAGAGAAAAATATGGAGTCATATTATGACTGAGTTCAACAACAAAGTTAAATAATTAGAAACAAATACAATCCCCATTAAGTTTCTGGTTTCATAACATTTTTCAATAAATACCCCACACCCACAATGATGATAATAGTTAAAAATGACAACAACAAAAGGACATTGAAAAATCACAAAACTGCACTTTCATATAATTCATCAATTTGCAAAACCAGTTTTACATCCAAACAACGATTGAGGAAAATGGTATCTGAACTGTCAGGATTTCAATTTCTAAACTATCCCCGAAAAATAAAAATATTTCTTAGTTGACCACAACGTTAACATAAATAGTAACATGTCACAAACACGGCATAAAAAAACGACGACAAAACACATCAACATAGATTGAACAAAAAAAAAAAAAACAAATAAACAACGTAATGTGTATTTGTACCATCGGAGGAGATAGAAGTGGACTGAAGCTGATCAGATACCTTATCAGCGTCCCTCACACCAGCCTCTGAAAGTTAATAAAAAAAAAGACGAGATTTTTAAATCAGTGCCTCTCTAAAACTAGGTTAAATGATTATGATCAGAATTTAGGGCGGAAAACCTTTGAGGATATCCGGGTAAAGATCGGGTGCGTTCTGGATCAACCATGGCTTGCATTTCTCGAAGTCGGGTCCGAATTCGCAGTACTCAGCGGGTAGCCCGCACACTCCGCAGTACAAAACCTGAACCGGTTGGGGTTTCTCCGCCATTACTGATGAACTAGCTCACACTGCGTGGGCGGTTATGAAGTTTTCAGATTGCATAATGTGGTACGACAGCGTTTGGTGGGTATGGAATAAAGGGCGAATAAAAAGGGAGGATATATATTATTATTCCAAGACAATTATTCTTAATGCTTTCACTTTTAATGCAATTAAGGTCTTCCATGGTTATTTTTCCATGGTTCATTTCCAATTTTTAATGTTGAAACATAATTTTTGAGAATATATTGTTTTCTTGTGAAAAAAGAATTATGTTTTGATGAATGAATGTGAATGAGTTTTATGTACGTTTGAAAATGAGATTATCTTTGGTTGAGTAATTTGAATTAGTGTTTTATTTATATCATAATTTGAAATTTGATAGTGGTGGGTCCACTTTCACTATTTTAATTTGAATGTATACTTTTTTTTTGAACAAGAGGATTAGCTGCCAAAGGTATCTATCCAGCAGTAGATCCTTTAGATTCAACTTCAACGATGCTTCAACCGAGACTTTACTCGAATGAAGATTAGCGGGAGACAAATTCTAGTATTTAAGAGTTTGATACTCGTCTACTGTGTGGGACGGAGTAAGGGCCCATCGAAAGAAGAAAAGACTGCCTACCTGACCAACTCATTGGAGCTCTTCATGCTATCGATTCCGGCCGAAGCCTGGGAGAAAGAAAGTTCACAAACGAAACTGGAAAAAACTGGTCAAGTTTGGCTATCGCCGGTCAATGGAGGATGATTGGGATCTAGTGCGCTAACGCTGGAAGGGATGGTTTTGGTCCGGAGAGAGACCACTTTCCGGGTCAGCCCAGGTGACGGGAGGGCGAGATGTTCCGATTAACAACTATGGATTGCTCTCGGAAGAGAGTAGAGCGTTGAGAGCGGTATCTGGATCTTTTTATTTGTAAGATGTAGGTGGTGAGTCTCATATTTTAAATAGATAGAGTTGGAGGTATTGGGTCTCACGTGTATAATTGGATGAAAAGATTGGAACAATGATAGATATTGTGTTGTGAATTGAAATTATAGATGATATCCACTAGAAAATTTATAAACAAACATGATTTCATTTTCATGAATAGTTGGAAAACCGAATGGATACTTTGAAACACAACACAAGACGAAAGAATTTCCAAAAAAAGGCGTTTGATTGCGCCATGGTAATGTGGCAAATTCCAATTCAACTTTATGCCAAGTTACTTCGGGTCCATCTTATTTTCATGAGTTTTTATTAATTTAAAAGGGTTCGGACAAGTCTTGAATCTTCGTTTAAAATTAATATATATTTATATGATATTATTTATTAAAAAAATATTCTATAAATGTTTAGTAGTATATTATTAAATAAAATACTTTCTCTAAATTATTAATTGGACTAATTGTTTGATGAGCCCTAAAAAAAAAAAAAAAACTACCGACTTTGCGGATAGTCGAAACTCATCATATCCCACCTAAATTACTCGTCTCATTCCCTTAACCAAAAAGCTAAACAAAAAACCAACCATAACTAAATCAAATCAATTTATTGGGTTAACCCCAAGGGGTTTGGTCTAGCGGCATTGTGGTTGTAATTGCACTTCAAGGACTTGTGTTCAAATCTTGACTAACGCGGAGTGAGGGTTTGAGTTTGCTCTTTCTCCCCAGGGAAATTAGGACCATCCTTGGGAAGGACGAATATTCCATAGTCCGACGAATGTGTGAGGTATGTGCCTCCAGGGTTGGCTAGCGGCATTATGATTGCAATTGTACTCGAGGTCTTGGTGTTGACTAACGCGGAGTGAGGGGTTGGGCTTCGCTCCTACCCCCCCGAGGGATTAGAACCATCCCCGGGAAGGACGGATGTGTCATAGTCGAAGGTTGTTTGAGGTCTGTACCTCCCATTTGGTGTGGGGATACTCGGGTCGACAAAAAAAATAAATCAATTTATGGGTTCGAGTCCTATTTATGGTTTTTCTCACTATTATCTCTTAAATAGCATATCTCAAAATAAAATGTTAAACTTCATTATTGCAGGTTTATTCTTTGCTTCTTTATGCAAGTGTCCTTGTGCTTTTTGAAGGTTTCTCAATAGCACGGTTTCTTGAGCATCGATCTTTATTGTTGCATTTACACTTTGTCATGATATGGGATCACATGTTAGAGTTCTTGTTCATTTCTTTATAGTTTATATAATATATTTGCTTTTAATATGGATTTAATAACCATGTTAAGTTAGATTGGTTACTAAGTCCACATTCACGGGGTTGCCAACAGTAAGGGCAGGTTTAGATGGAGTTGTCAAGACCCGCAACTTTGTCCCATCAAACTTTTAGAGGACCCGCTACCATCCATTCTAAATTTGTCGTCCGGATTAGACCCGAATATATGTTGGAATAAATTTCATTAAGTGGCTCATCTTCATGAATGTGTAGGTTTTAATTTAATGACCTTGTTTGATGGCTAAGAGGAGATAAAAGAATTTAAAGCTAGGAGTTAATAAATGACCCCCCTCTTCCTTTGTCATAATCGATCAAAGATCATAACTTCTCTCTCTTTAATAAGAAAAGAAATGAAAGTATAGAATATAAAAGAGAGAGGGTTGTGTTCTTCTAACCATCAAGAAAAAGTGGGGAAAAAAAGGCAAAGAGGAAGAGAATTATGTACAGCAAATCTGCATTATTGTTCAATCAAAAATTAACATGGATCAAGGTAAGTGTACTAAGTCATGTCGATTTATTTTATGCACTATGTGAGAATTATGATTTCCCAAGGTTTTCGGCATTTAAGGATTAGGCTAAATTGCATAATTGGTACACTAACTTAGGCCTAATTGCACTTTCGTCCCAGTTCAGTTCAGTGGTCTAGCAAATTGAGACAGTAATTTAATAATTTTTCGCACATTGAGTACAAAAATCGACGGAAATTGAAATTGGTGCCGGAAATTTTCCCCCAATTTGGAATTTTCAAAATTTCCGGCCAATTTGATGACTTGCCATTGGACCTTGGTCCATTGGCATTTTATTTAATAAATAAGAATAATGATGTGGAACTTTTTGAGAGAAACAAAAAAATTAAGAATAATCTATTAAAATAGCATAAAAAATCGAAAAGCCCTCTTCTCCCCACCCCGACCCGTCTTTCTCTCGTAAGAAAACAAGAAATAGAACCCTAGGTGAGATTTTGCGATTCAACCAAGAAAAATGTCTCACACAACAAGCTCTATTGATTGCTCTTTGTGGAAGAAGGGCGTGAACAACCAGGGGAGGAGGTTTTTGTCATGTCTTCATTATGATGTAGGTTAATTTCTCCAATTCGAAATTGTAAATTTTTTCTGAATCTTTTGTAAAGAAACTGTTACGTTCTCTAGAAATTTTGAAATTTTTGGAAAAAAATTCAAAAATTTGGAAATTTTTCAAAAAGTTTGAATATTTTTTACAGATTTTGAAATTTTTCTAATAAAATTTGTTAATTGAAATGTTTCAGAGAGGTGGATGTGGATACTTTGATTGGGAGGACCCTCCAATGTGTCGTAGGTCTAAGGCTGTCATACCTGGTCTATTGAGGAAATTGAATCTGGTGAATGGTGAAGTGAAAAAACTGGAAGATGAAAAGAAGAAGCTTCAACAGATTAACAAGAAGCTTGAAAGAAGTAACAAGATGTTGAGGAGATTGGTATATGCAATGCCAGGGTTTTTCTTTGTCTTACAGTTGATATGGATTTCATTTGTTGCTGGGAAGGATGGGAAAGAAGCTGGAGCTACTCCTTTGATGATAGCTTGACCAAGAATGTTGTTTTGTTTTGTTTTATGTAACACATGTGGAATTTTAATATCCCATGTTATTCTAGTTTAATGTCAAGTTTTCTTTTATTTGTACTTGTGAACTGTTTCTACCATTCTGAATGAAGAAGTATGTTTTGTTTAATGTTATGTTTTGCTATATGTAACATATAATTGGAGATGATTAGTGTCCTTAGCACTTAAAACAAAACATACAAGACATGGTGAAAAAGTAGTGCATTAAAGTAGTGCCATTAGCACTTAAAACAAAACATACAAGACATGGTGAAAAAGCATTAAAGTAGTGCCATTAGCACTTAAAACAACTCCTCCAAAAGTAGTGCCATTAAAGTAGATTCTCACACTGTACTTCCAAAAGACATGGTCATACAAGACCATTAAAGTATATTGTCATAAAGTACTACCAAAACACATGGGCTACAAGACCATTCAATTGCTAAAGTGTTCAATACACAGCAAAACACAGACAAAAATTCCAAAAAATTAAAAAAGCAGACAACTTCATTTCTTCTTGGATTGGCTTTGTGATGTGAGCTCAGATGTGATTTGAGACAATGGCTTGAATTTATGCCCAGGCTCAGAAGGTCCTCTTGGATTTCCCTTGTGAAGTTGTTGCCACACTGAAGGTCATTCAACATACTTCATTTGTGGTGGATTAGACTGAGACTGTTGTGTAAAAATTGGATTTGCACTCTCCTCATCCATATGACTGTCTGTTCCATAGTCATGAACAGGTGGAAGAATTGTGGGATGGACAACTCTTGGTGGCATATTACCTCCACTCCCTGCAGCTCTTGGTGGCATATCACCACTTTTGCCCTTTCTCACCTAAGAATAAAGAAACAGAGTTAGTAAAAAATTGAGATAATGCATTGAATAATTAAATATGCACATACCATTAATTTTTTCCTTGCAAGCCCACTAGACAGGTTAGTGGCATCTTCATTTGAGCTTCCTTCGCCCGGTGCATTTTTCTTTCTTGCACATGTAATTGCATTATGCCCTTCCAAACCACATTTATCGCATTTGATGTGTTTTTGTTGTCTTCTCGTTTTTTTGGGGCTGTTTTCCCTTTGTTTTTTTCTTCCCCTTATTTGGAGCTTCATCGCCTCCAACCTTCTAGCTCTTTTTGGTCTCCCAACCCCTCTCCCAAAATTTGGAGGTAATGGTGGAATAAAGGACTCTCACCCACATCATCTCACCATTGATTCCCATAATAGCATATGCATATACCTTCTTGTAAGTGTCAACGGTGTAGCATGAATCAACATAATCAATAGGATCTAATTTCGCATAAACATTGCACTACAAGCATGTGTGCAGGGTATGCCATCAATCCCCACATTCTACATGTACATGATAAGTTTTGTAAGTCCACATTATATTGTCCCCCATCAAGGCATGTAACTTCATAGTGTGTGTTATCACATTTCAATGGGTTGTAGTTCTGCACCTTGTCGCATGGTTCTCAAGTATTTTTTTATTTTAGGACATAATCTATCCTTCCACTTGATCTCTCGCAATGTCCCTATTTTTTCGGAGTCTAGTCATGAGATATTGCCTAATCCATTCAAACATTGTAAGGATTGCCTTCTCTCTTGCTTCAAGGATGCAATAGTTGAATGTTTCACACACATTATTTAACAAAGATATCACACTTTGGAGTGTCCTTAAAGTGTGACCTACTCCATTGAGTAGGAGGTTTATCACTTAACCAATTTGCGGCCCCTTCATTAAGCTCCTCATTTCAGCCATCCCGTGCTTAAATCCCCCATTGTACTAGCATGTGCACACTTCCACAATGCATTTTTGTAGGCCAATCCTCTAAATCTAGTTTTAATATTGTTGTGCAAATGCCTTACACAAAATCTATGGTCGAGAATCAGAAATACCTCACTAAAAGCTTGGATTAAACCCTTTTGCTTATATACGAAATGAAAGTGTATTCACTCGCCTTGTGATACTCAAATCATGCTTGATAACATCAAAAACCACTCCCAAGTATCCCTAGTCTCTGAACATACTACAACATATGCAATGGGATATAAGTTATTATTTGGATCCACACCAACAGCTGTGAGTAACACTCCTCTATGTGGGCCTTTCAAGTGACAACCATCCACTCCTATGATTGGCCTGCATCCTGCTTTAAACCCTTGCTTTAATGCATTGAAACACACATAAAACTTATTGAACCTCTTCTCCCCATTCTCATCATCTTCAGTCCCTAAAATGACTGTGGAGCTTGGGTTTGACCTCTTAACTCTTCACTATAATCCCACAGTTTTGTAAACTGAATCTCAGGACTCCCTTCAATCAATTTTAGAGCTTTCCTCTTGGCTCTGTATGCCTGATGTTTTGAGATATGGCACCTTAGTTCATTTACTACATCCTGCCTCCATGACTTCACATTTCTTTTTGGATCACTCTTGAAATTGTGCAGGTATTTCTCAGTCAACCAAGGAGCTCTTACATTTTTAACAACATAACTTGGAGGACATGAGCGTTTGTTGTTATATTCTCTGATTTTATAAGATGATTAATCTTTCACCTTAATCAAATGAATTTTTCACTCACAACCATCTCCTGCACATTTGACATACACCCTGTAGTTGTTATTTTTAGTGAACTTCAAACTTCTTTTTGTTTTAATGGCAAATGAATCAACTGCTTTCCTAAACTCAACTTTGTTGCTAAAGACCATGCCAATCTTGAATTCAGGGTCATATATGAGTGATGGATTAAATACAGGGTCATCATCCTTCCCTTCTTCATCAGACACCCTATTTTCATCTAAAACCCCCTCACCATTAGCAACATCTTCCTCACTGGATCCAGATGAGTCAGTTGAGTCTTCACCTGTAGATTGCATCTCATCAAAATGGACTTCATCATCCACATTATCTTCAAATAGGACATCATCATCATCTACACTTTCACTAACTAAAGAGAAGTCACTGTCACTCAATTCATCTACAAATTCATTCACATGCTCTTCAAATAAGGCATCCCCACTGTCACCTTGTGGCACAACCTCTTCCTTCTCACCTTGTGGCTCAACCTCCCCCTCTTCATCTCCCAATAACTGAGCATAGATATGCATTTCCCTTGTAGCCATACTATTCTTATAACCCAACAACAAATCAACATCTTCACTTACTAGCTTAAAACTATCATTCAATACTATATAAAATCTTTTCAAACCTTCAGATATTTCTTTTACCCCCTGACTCAAAATTTATCATATTCGTATGCCCACATTGCACATAATCCCACACTATTACTACCTACCACAATCGTACATTGCATGAGGCACGTGCACAAATTGACCTCCATGGTGCATGACAACAGTTATGGAATCAGATTCTGGATCTGTGGACCCAAAAAAATCAATTAGAAAAAATAGTCATAAATAATAATAAAACAATACTTTCATAATAAAATACAAATAGGCCCACCCAAACCCCACATGTTTCAATATTCCCTTACAAGTATTATTTCATTTCTTCTTAAAAAAGTAGGTAGGGGACCATTTCTTCTTAAAAAAATGAAAAAAAAAACAAGATTATTTCATTTACATAGGGGACCATTTCATCTTATACCACATAAATTTTGCATATACCAGGAAATACAGGGAACAGAGTACTCACGATAGCTTGGAGGAGGTAGATTAACATGCCTTTCATGCCGGATCATCACCATTTCTGTAGAATTTGTCTGCGCTAGGTTTTTCGATTTTTTCTCCTACTTCGATTAGATTTGTTTTAGGTTGGGAATGTGATTAGGGTTTTTTTTTGGTTTGAACTCGGGAATGAGATCGGGGCTTTTGATGTTTTATGCTATTTTAATAGATTATTCTTAATTTTTTTGTTTCCTTCAAAAGTTCCACATCATCATTCTTATTTATTAAATAAAATGCCAATGGATAAGCCCAATGCCAAGTCATCAAATTGGCGGAAATTTTGAAAATTCCAAATTGGGGGAAATTTTCCGGCACCAATTTCAATTTCCGTCGATTTTTGTACTCAATGTGTGAAAAATTATAAATTACTGTCTCAATTTGCTAGACCCTTGAACTGGTGGACGAAAGTGCAATTAGGCCTAAGTTAGTGTACCAATTATGCAATTTAGCCTAAGGATTATGATGAATTTCATAAAAGTGTATGAAACTCAATTTTAAGTCTTCAATTTAGGTCTCTTGGGCTTAGAGTGCTTTTTTCTCTCTCTAGAAGAGAATGTTGTGTTTCACTAGTGTGGATGAAAACCCTAATGGCCACCACTATTGATATCATCGTGTTGTTTTCCATTCTCTACGATTTGTGTATAGATGTCTTCTAGTATTTAAGATTTTGTTGATACGTGATATTTAGTGTGGTTCTTTGTTCTCTTTTCCTTGATTTATAAAAAAAGAATAAAAAGTATATTATTAATAATAATAACTATAATAAGATAAGTATATTCACGAATATTTGTATTACTAATTTTTTCTTAGGTTTATGTGTGTGTCTTGCATTTATTCCCTTGCGCGTTTTTTTTCTTTACTCTCCAGATCTCAATCGTTTTCTCGTGGTTGTTGCGTCTTGTGGCATCTACTCTTGGATTTTATCTCTAACTTTTTTTGTTCTCTCTTGTCTGTTGATCCGTCTTCTCCCAGGTTTGCAAGTGTTTGAGAGAAGAGGGTTACAGAGTACAGGGGTTTGCATCATTGATTCAAACATCGAGGAGAAAATGAGAAAATTTGTGCTTTTGGAAAAAGAAAACAAGGGTATTATTATTGAGGAGCTTGATGTTGTGGACATTGTTGATGAATGCAACCGAAGTCTCTTTGGTAAAATATATGGAACCAAAAAGGTGAATTTTTCGGGCGTAAAGAATATAATGACATCTATCTAGCCTGCAAGGGAGAGCTTTGGGATTAAAGAACTAGTTTTCAATTGCTTTCAATTTACTTTTGAGTCGCTAGGGGATAAAAATAAGGTCCTAAAAGGGAAAGTTTGGCCGTTTGATAATAAGTATTTGTTACTTAAGGAATGGACTAGAGAGATTTTACATCAACTGGAGCACCTTTGCACAGTGGATATGTGGGTTCAGATCTGGAATGTGCCGATTCATTGGTTGTCTATTGATACTAAGCTAAAAATTGGAAAATGTTTTGTAAAACTCGTGATGTGATTGTACCAGATTCGGGAGCTCCAAGGGGACATGTGTCAAAATACTAGCAGAGCTTGACTTGGGAAAACCTTTTGCCAGGGGAACCTTTGTTAATCTGGGAACCAGTAAACGACGGGTTGAGTTCAAATATGAGAATTTGTTGGGATTTTGTCTCTATTGTGGCAAGTTGGATCATAATAAGAGATTATGTAATATCAGAAAAAAGGATCTGATGCAAAACATTAATAATGGTGGGCAATTTTGAGAGTGGCTTAAGGCGGTGGACTTTACTTCGATGAGTAAGAAAGTTCAAACTAACTCTAGAAAGGAGTATCAAGAGAATAATATAGCAAAAGAGTCTATTCTCGACCAGAGACTATTCTGGGTAGTTTCTTGAGTACTGGCTCCCTGAGCGAACTTACGGTCAAGGAAAATCGATTGAGCAAGACAAGAATTATTCCGATTGAGATGAATGCCGAGGACTTTATGGTTGATGATTTGGAGTGTAAGGAATCCAACAGAAAATAAAGGACTGCTAACTTTGTATAACTCCAATTCAAAACAAAGAGGTATTGGTTCCAATTACAGATAATTATGGTGGGGGGAAATGATCATTTAGGACCCCACATGTGAGAATAAGGGAAAAGACCAGGAGATGATTCAGATTTTGGGGGGTTTGGATAAGAAGAATACCAGCATGGAATCCTTGGATCTTACCAGGTTAATCTCTAGCCCAATCTCCTTTTGAGTCATCCAGAAAACCCTTCATAGAAATTGATAAAAATTCTAGAGTACTCAAGCTTTCCAAACCTACAAAAGTTGGTAATAAAAAAATTAAGAAGAGGTCTAACTCCATCAAAATCATGACAGACAGTTCGGGGGATAGGGAGAACAAGGATGAACATATCAAAAGTGGCAGTAAGAGACTTCTATTAGATGAGGATTCAGACCACTTTGCTGAGAAAATGAAGAAATGTAAAATCTTATTGAGTGAGAAGGAAAATGTTGATTTGGAAATTGAGGTGGTGGTGCCAGCCATGAATGGCCCCTAACCCTCCAATGAATGCATGTGTGTAGAATTGAAGAGGGCTGGGAGAGCCCTTTATAATTTCCCAGCTTAAGGAATCTTTGAGATCCCACCTCCCTGATCTTTTTTTCCTTTCAGAAAAAAATAGTTTGTTACCACTGTTTGTAGAAATCTTAAAATGGAAGATAGATGGGTTTGTGTGGAACCAGTTGGGAAAAGTGGTGGTCTACTTCTTCGTTGGTCTCAGAGAGTGTCCATCAATCACATTGCATGCTTGTCGTTCTGTATTGAGGTTTTCCTTGAGGTTGATGGCTTAGCGGGAAATTTGTGGGCTATTATTGTGTATGCAAGTACGGATTATGGGGCTAGGAACCTTCAGTGGCAGTTCCTCATGGATAGTAAGAGCAAATGGGGTGAATTTTGGTTAATGGGGGGGACTTTAATGATATAACTGGTAATGGTGAGAAGAGAAGGGAAGAATCAGAGCTGAATCTAGTTTTTCTGCCTTTAGAAACTTGATTGATTGTATGGGAATGATTGAACTCCCCTCTAATGGGCATCCCTTCACTTGGGCCAATAACAGGGAGGGTGAGGATTTTGTGGAACAGAAGCTTGATAGAGTGTTTGTTTCTCCAGAATGGTTCGTGAAGGTTCCTAATATTAAAGTCAGTCATATTCATCAAACATCACCAGATCAATGTTTATTGATGATTGAGACTGACCCTGAAGTTCTAAAACCTATGAAAAGATTCTTCTTTAATCCTAAATGGACTAAAATTGAGGGGATTGACAAAGTCATTGAGCAGGCATGGAGGAAAAACGTGTTCGGTACTACTTTTTTTTTAAATCCAAAGAAAGATAAGAAATTGTTGAATTGCCTTATGGAAATGGAATGCAGCTCAGACTAGTAATTATGCCAAGAGGATTGAAATGTTTAAAGAAAATCTGGAGGACCTTAGCACTCAAGGAGATTCCAGAAAATTGGGAAGATTGGAAATCCTGGAATGCTCAACGGAAGGAAGCCTACCTAGAGGAAGAGGAATATTGGAAAATGAAAGAAAGGCTATCTTGGCACAAAGAGGGGGATAACCAGATTTTTTCATACTTGTACTGCTCAAAAAATAAAACAAAATTACATATCCAGTCTGGTTAAGAGTGACATAGGGATTTGTGATTCCCCTGAGTCAATTGGGGCGGAAATAACATAATACTATGATCAGCTTTTTAAGTCCTCTAATCCTGCCGAAAATGTTTGTATACTGGATGGACTCCCCAAGTCTATAACCCCTGCTCTGAATTAAATTCTTGTAAGGCCAATGGAAGAGAAGAAAATCAAAGAGGCATTGTTTGGATTCAGTCTATCTAAAGAACTAGGAATGGATGGTATGTCTCCTATCTTCTTTCAAACTTTCTGGCCTTGTATTAAAAGTGATATTGTTGCTACTGTAAAGAATTTCTTTTTGCATGCTAAAATCCCTAGAAATCTCAACCACACTTTGATTTCTTTAATTCCCAAAGTGCTTAATCCTTCTTTCATTACTCAGTTTAGGCCTCTCAGCTTGTGCAATATTGTGTACAATATTATTTCTAAGATCATTACAACTAAACCGAAAGGAGTGATTTACATGTGTGTCAGCTTTAATCAATATGCATTTATCCCCAATAGACAACTACTTGATAATGCCATAATTGCTCAAGAATGCATGCATTTTCTTAAGAATCTAAGAAAGAGCAAAAATGGTTTTATGGCCCTCAAACTGCACATGGCTAAGGCTTATGATAGGGTTGAGTGGCATTTTTTGGCATCTGTAATGTCTAAAATGGGATTTGATCTTCTTTTTATTAAATGGATTTTGGCTTGCATTACTTCCACTCCTTTCTCATTCAACAACAATGGGCAACCTAAAGGGTTTGTAATCCCATTTAGGGGAATAAGAAAAAAGGACCCTATTTTCCCATATCTTTTCCTTCTTCTTTTTGAGGCCCTCTCTAACCTTAAAACAAACTAGTCTTTCATCCTCATTTCAAGGTATGAAAATCTGTCATAAAGCCCTAGTGTGACATACCTCTTTTTTGCTAATGATTAATTAGTGTTGTGCAAAACGGATTTGGCTCATGCTTCCACTCTTAAGAAAATTTTGGACAGGCATTGTGTAGCTTTTGGACAAATGGTTAACATGGCTAAATCATCAATTTATTTCAGTACAAATACTGAGATGTCTGTGAGAACTGAAATCTATCATTTTTGGGGGGTTATCAATAGTCGATACCACACCAAATATTTGGGATTGCCTTTGGGGATTGGAAAATCAAAAAAATATACTTTTGGATTCATTACCGAGGTTGCTAAATCCAGAATCACTAACTGGAAAAATAAATTCCTTAGCAAGCAAGTAAGGATTTGCTTATTAAGGTTATTTTGAGTGCATTACCAACCTTTGTTATGTCATGTTTTCGATTACCTGTTGGTATTTGCACTGTTTTGTGTCAGTTAGTGTCTCAATTCTGGTTAGATCTGATGGTGAGGGGAAGGGTAAAATCCACTAGTTGAAATGGTCAAAATTGTCGGTTCCTAAAATTAATGCGGGGTTGGGTTTCCAAGATCTGCAAACTTTCAATATGGCTCTTCTATCCAAATAATTATGGAGGGTTATTACTCAACCTAATTTGCTTATGAGCAAAATTAGTAAGGCTAGATATTTTTCCAATGGTAATTTGTTTTGTGTCTCAGCTCATGCTTCTGATTCCTGGATGTGGAAGTGTTGGCTCTCTGCTATGGAGATTCTTAGATTAGGATGAGATATCAAGTTGGTGATGGGAAATTGATCAAAATCTGGGAATCCCCTTGGATCTCTCAAGTTACTCATTTTAAACCTGAAAAAATTGAAGGAAGCGAGGAGATTGATGCTATGTGGGTGAGAGAGCTTATGAATCAAGATGGTATGGAATGTAATATTGATCTTATTCTCAGACTGTTTAATAAACTGGATGCTGAGATTATACTTAGTATTCATATTAGTCACTCTGGCCATAAAGACAAAATTGTATGGCATTTTGATTAAAAATGTTTTTTTTTTCCCGTTAAATCTGCATATTCTCATGCATTGAAAGCTCTGTTGTTAAAACAGGATGTACCTAAATCTAGCATAATTATGTCCCATGGGCTTAATGGCTGGAAGATACTTTGCTCTCTACAAATCAAAAACAAACTCAAACATTTTTTATGGAAGTGTCTACATCATATCTTGCTAATATCTAACATGCTTAAAAAAAATCCAGCTGGATCCCATTTGTAAAATTTATGGGGAGAAAGAAGAAACTTTGGAGCACCTATTCTTTTTTTGTTCTCGAGCTCAACTTGTGTGGAGGTTGGCTCCTGTTTGGTGGGAGGGATTGGAAAATGAAGCTTTTTCTTTCTCAATCTGGTGGGAGAATATTTGTATCTGTAGCCGGAGTGGTGCTTGTCATAACAAAATCCATTTCTCTGTGTATTTACTTTGGTGGCTATGGAAATCAAGGAACTTGTGGGTGTTCCAACAAATTAGAAAACTAGAATTGGAAGTTATTGAGCTTGCTTTGGGGGAATAGGGTGAATTCAATGCGGTGAGTTATCCATATGCTGCTGAGAAGTCCAACACCATCCCCTCTGTTTTGTACTGTGGTATATATGCTTGTGAACCTGTGGAAGTAGGACATTTTTCCTTGTATGTCAGTTCTTCATTCAAGTTCAGAGGTAAACCTTTGTTGGGAGGGTTTACTGTTGATAATTCTAATGCCATTTGTCATGCTTGAAAATCTTCTAGGGACTTTGTATTGAATCCAGTGGAAGCTACTTTATGTGTAATTAGATTGACATTGGTTGAAGCTCTCAAGGGTGGTTGGCAAACGATTGTTTTAAGGTCATATATGCTAAAAATGTTATCTTTAAATTGCAAAATAGACTACCATTTCAATCTTCTTGCTCAATAATAGTCGAATTTTCGTCTATTGATACAGTTCCTCCATACTTTTGGGAATGTATTGATACTTTTGTTGGATGCTAATGATGTTTTTCTGGCATCTTTTACTCCTTGGATCCGTAGTGTAACCAAGGGGACGTTTTGGTCAGTTGACCTTCAGGCTTGTAATATTCATTTGATGAGTTATAATACTACTAACATTTCAGGAAAAAAATCATAATTTTCCAATTAAATCCTTGACTGTTATGAATTTAAAATTAAATTTTCCCCCTCAAATCATTCATGCTGATTGAAAATCCATCTCGGACAAGTTGTTCATCTTGGTTGTGCGCATATGCATATGAATTCTACTGATAGATTTAGTTTGAAGGTATTTTAAATACCATTTATATGAGAATTTTATGGTTATGTGTATAACGAATGTCACGGATTTTTTATTTTATTTCGGATGAAAAGGACATGTATGCATATACATGTGTGTTTTATGGATAGAATTTCCATTTGAAGCGCATCAAAATGTCATTGACGAATATTGTTATTCGACTTGTGCCTTTTCCACATGCATTGATCATCCATGAATAACATATTATAATGAATGTTAATTGGTATATCCATTTAAGGTGCTTGGTTAAAGTTTCAATGGCACTAGCTTACAAATTGATGGCCTTTATAAAACGTGTGTATGTTTGGCCTATTGAATGAGAAGTTTGCATGAATCTGGCAGATGGTAAATATTGGCCTTTTGTTTTACATTTCAGGTTATCAGGAGAATATGTTCAATGTAAATTTCTAGTATCTCAATATGTGTATAATCTTATAATACATATATTTATGTAATTATGAGCATATGATGTTACAACTTGATTAAAGTTACATCAAGTATTAAAGTGAACATATCACAATTATGTGATAGATAACTTGTTAGTCACCAAAGTGACATAGCTGAATGAAAAAATGGATACTTAAATTGAGTATTATCCGATTGTTCACAATTATAAATAACAAGATTGGTAAATTGAACAATTGTGTTATAGATTAATTGATAGGAGGTCATCTAAAAGTGGACCATTGCATATTATCTTTAACTTTAAATGGATTAATCATCATACTTTACTTAAATAGTGTGTATATCCAAATATGGCATGCTTATTTGGCTAATGATTATATTTTTATTTTATTGAGCATCAATTATTTTGTTTATGTATTTAAGTATTACCCAATGGTGAGCTTAAATGCATGCTTAAAGTTTTTATGAAATTTTTTCTGATCAAGCAAAGTTAACTCAAAGCGCTAATGGGTGGGAATGTATAAATGTTTGGAGCTTCTTTGAACCTTTTCACATCGAGAAATACGGTCATCCAAATAGATCAAGTTTACTATGGGAGTTATGGATTTAAACCTTGCTACAATGACGGATGAAAGGTCCGCAACCATTACTAAGACTAGCTCGGAAGCTGACAAGTCTCTATATGAGGCTTGGGAACAATAACAAGTCGAGCTTGAACTTATGAGAATGACCATGGCTGAAAATATCAAGCCTTCTATGCCAAAGACTGACAGTGCAAGGAAATTCATGATGAAAGTTAAAGAGTATTCCTAGTCGAACTTGGCCGTCAAATCTATTATAGGCAGTCTTATGAGTGAGCTAACTACAAAGAAGTTTGATTGGTCTAGGCCAATTCATGACCATGTAACAGAAATGTCCAACCTAGAAGCATAGTTTAAAACTATGGAGATCGATGTGAGCGAGTCATTCCTTTTGCAATTTATCATGAACTCCCTCCATGCAGAATTTGGCCAGTTCCAAGTGAACTACAACACCATCAAAGATACGTAGAACTTTAAAGAGCTTAGGACCATGTTGGTGCAGGAGGAAGTGAGATAAGAAAGATAAAGGACCACTTCATTCACCTCACAGTTTATGATGATGCTAGTAGCAGCAAGGCTAAATCGAGTATGAAGGACAAGAAAAATGATAAGACGAAAATGAAGGTTGACGAGGGTTAAATCCATGAAAATATAAGTGTTACTTTTGTAATAAAATAGAACATTTAAAGAAAGATTTTCCCAAACGGAAGGCATGGTTCGAGAAGAAATGTATACATCATGTTTATGTATGTTTTGAATCAAATCTTATAGAAGTGCTTAATAATGCCTGGTGGTTTGATTATGATGCCACTACATCATGTGTGTCATGTTATACAGTGATTCCATGTGATCCAACCCATAAACGGAACTAAATAATATTTGTTTATGGGGAACATGATAAAAGCGCAGATAGAAGAAATTGGGACTTATAATCTGATCATGGACATGTCACATAGATCTTGAAAGATGTCTCCATGTTCCTAATTGTGCTACAAATCTTGTTTTTGTAGGAAAGCTAGATAATTTAGGTTTTCATTTTAAGATTAGTAATAGTATTTTTTTCATTATTTAAAAACAATTACTTTTATGGAACTGGTATTTTGTTTGGTTCATTGTACCATTTTAATCTTGATAATGAATTTGTTGAATCTTTATTTCATGTTGAAAGTAGTGTAAGCATTAAACATAGTGCACCAAATGAAAGTTCTACTTTCTTTTTTGCATCTAAGATTGGGTCAAATTTCCAATGAAAGGTTATTGAGATTAGTGAAAAATAAAATGCTTTCTCAATTAGATTTCAGTGACTTGAATGTGTGTGTGGATTTCATTAAAGGAAAGCAAACCAAAAAGGAAAAGTCAGTCGGTGGTGGAGTTAGCGGTTGAGTTGAAAAGGTTGTGGTTAAATCAAAAGCAGTAAGTCCTGGTGTTGTGAGTTGGTAATGTTCTCAAGACCTGCTACTGAACAAAGACAAGATGCAGGTACGAAGTTCCAAGGATAAGTTGAAGCGAATTGAAGTTCCAAGTCAATGGCATCTCCCTCTTCTAATTGGTCTATCCGGAGAGTTCTACTTTAATTTTGATCTGATAAATCCTACCATCCTTTGGAAGTACCATACTTTGACTCTCCCCTATAACCCATCCTTCCCGATAGATAGATTTTAGAGTTCCGACCCTCAAGGCCTCCTAGCTAATATTCTTACTTGCCTGAATCCAAACCTCTTATGTATACCTCTTTGAGGGTATGATTCTTGTCAACTGTTTTAGCTCTCTGGCACAACCTCCTTCATAAGAGAAGTTGTTGTGTCAATCTTACACACCGGAGACCGGCATAATTTGCCGTAATGGGCAGTGTTTTCTCAATTTGCCAACACTACAAACTTCCCCACCGTCACCGCTCTCTTTCTTCAAACAAGCAACCACAAATCTACCACAAGAAGCACTCAGCTTCTAGAGCTAATACACACTAATATTTGCGGTCTATTTGATGTCCCTAACTGGGGCGATGAAAAGTACTTAATCACTTTTATAGATGATTACTCACATTACGGTTATGTTTATCTACTGCATGAAATGTCTCAATCAGTGAACATTCTAGAGTTGTTCATGATGAAAATCAGAATGGATCATAATCAAATTAGAATTGATTTGTTGAGATATCATAATATCTCATTTGATGTAAATTGATATGGACGATCTCTTTACATTTAAATAATGGTTTCTTTCCTTTTATATGTATTTCACATATGTCCTTTACACATATATATAGGTGATATTGTACTGGTGAAATTAAGAGAGAAATGAAATTGTTATAGCCTTTTGGGCATTTTTCCGTGGATGTAGGCAAATGGTTGAACCACATGTATCTTTGTCTTCTTTCTTTTTTTTTCTTCAAAATTTCAACATGGTATCAGAGCAGGTTTTGATCATGCTAATTCCCTTTTTTTCTAAATGGCACGATATTCATTCCGTGCAAAATCCTTTTTCTATATAGCACGATGTTCATTCCGTGCAAAATCTTTTCATTCTGTACAAAATCATTTTCCTATATATCAAGATGTTCATTTTGTGTAAAATCCTTTTTCTATATAGCATGATGTTATTCTGTGCAAAATCCTTTTTTCATATAGCACAATGTTCATTCTGTGTATTATCTTGGTTGCACTATCATTATGTTGTGGTTTATTCCATGTTAGAATTGCACGATGTGTCATTTCATGCTTCATTTATCTTAATATGGACCTTCAACTAAAAAACTACAGTACTTCCGATTCAAGGTTTTCTGGAAGTAATTCATTCTATTTCAAGTTGAACACTCCAACAGATTATTCTCATGTTCAACTTATGGGAGAGTGTTGACAATCTGAATGAATCAGAATCAAATTAGAATTGATATGTTGATATAACATAATATCTCATTTAATGTAAATTGATATGGATGATCTCGTTACATTTAAATAATGATTTTTCCTTTTATATGTATTTTGCACGTCCTTTACACCTATATATTGTAATGGTGAAAGTAAGAGAGAAATAAAAGTGTTATAGCCATTTGGGCATCTTGTCCGTAGATGTAGGTCAAATAGCTGATCCACGTATATATTTGTCATTTTTCCTTCTCTCTTCAAAATTTCAACGGTTCATCAACAAGGTGGAAACACAATTAGATAAGAAAGTAAAAATAGTAAATTCAAATCGAGGTGGTGAGTATTACGGAAAATTTAATGAAAGTTGTCATTGTGCAGGTCCATTTGTAAAGTTCCTCGAAAATCAGTGCATTTGCACACACTATACAATTATCATTCCTTAAGTCTAATAGGTTTGAGATATTAAGGAAATTCGGGTTGAAATTCCTTCACCCGATGTTTCTTCTAACGTTGTTGTTCTTGTTGTTGTATTACTGTTACACAACATACCCTGAACAATATGTTAATATTCAAAACCCACCAAATAAAAATGTGATAGATGAACCTGTCATAGTTGAGCAGGAGACTAATGAACCACAAGAGGGAATAGGTTTAAGATGGTCTATAAGGTAGAGAAGACATGTTATTTTTCATGATAGTGGTGTACGCTCTTGAATGTGAATGTGACTTAAGCACTGATGAGGACCCGATATCATTCATTCAAACATTGAATAATAATAATTCTGAAAAGTGGTACAATACCATGAAAGAAGAGATTAAATCAATGTCTGACAGCAGATTATGGAACTTAGTTGAGTTTCCTAAAGGTTCTAAAAGAGTCTATACTTCTCGAATGGAAACACTGGTACAAGACCAGACTTGTTGCTAAAGTTTATACTCATAAAGATGGCATCAATTATAAATAGACATTCTCTCTAGTGTCAAAGAAGGATTCTTTAAGAGTTGTTATGACTTTGGTGACTTATATGATTTAGAGCTTCACGATATTAAAATTATTTTTCTGAATGTTGATTTAGAAGAAGAAGTTTATATAGATCAACCATAAGGGTTTATAGCCGCATAAAAGAAAATTTTATTGTGTAAATTAAAGAAATTAATATATGGACTAAAGCAAGCCTCCCAACAATGTTATCTTAAGTTCAATGATACCATTATATCTTTTGATTTTACGGAGAACACCGTTGATTGGTGTATCTACATGAAGTTCAGTGAGAGCAAGTTTATAATATTAGTTTTATATGCTGATGATATTTTATTTGTTGCTGATGATGTTGGATTGTTATATGATGTAAAGAAGTTTCTCTCTAAGAACTTTGAAATTAAAGATATAGGTGAGGCATCATATGTGAAAAATAAAAATATTCCATGATAGACCATTGGGAATGTTGGGACTGTCTCAAAAGGCCCATATCAATAAGATTTTAGAGAGATTCAAAATGGAAGATGCTCCGCGGGGATAGTTCCAATACAAAAAGGGGGACAAGTTCAGTTAAATGTAATGTCACAAGAATGATTTATAACAAGAAGAAATGGAATTAATTTTATATGCTTCATTGGATGGGAGTTTGATGTATGCTCAAACTTATACTTGATTGGCTATCAAAATTTCCATTGGAGTATTAGGTCGATATCAAATTAATTTTGGTATAGACTACTGAAAGGCCACAAGGAAAGTCCTTCGGTATTTACAAGGCACCAAAATACACATTCTCATGTACAAGAGGTCGAAAGAAAATTAAACTCTTCAAGAAATGTGACGATCAATGCTCAATGATGTTTCACTTCCAAAATATTTTTGGGTCGAAGCCATAAACACCGTTTGCTATGTAGTAAATTGAGTTTATCTTCGACCAAAGTTGAATAAAACTCCATATGAGCTTTGGAAATGAGTAACATCAAATATTAGATATTTCAAGGTGTTTGGTTGCAAATGTTTTACAAGCTTGAACCCAAAGCAGACGAAGGTTTTTTATGGGATAATCGACTAAAAGCAAAGCATATGGAGTACACAACAAAACAAGTCAAATAGGTGAAGAATCAATACATGTCAAATTCAATGAAGCCTATGATGCTAAAAAATTCCCAAATGAAGATAGTGATAATGAAGATGATGTTGAACCTATTATTCCAAATTCTACAAAAAAATGACCACCCTCTTCTTTAACAAATATTCTACGATAAGAAATGTGTGATACAACAGATCTTCCATGGAATTAAAATTCAAAAAAAGATCATCCAAAAGATCTTATAATTGGGGATCAACTTGACAAGATCACGACAAGAAGAAAATTTGCCAAAAAAGCTCTAATTTCTCAAAAAGAGCCTAAGAATGCTAAGAAAGGACTTGAAGATGAACATTAGTTCTTAGAAATGCAAGAAGAGCTCAATCAATTTGAAAGAAATGAATTTTGGGAGCTTGTATCGCGTCCTCCATCACACGCAATTATGGGAATAAAATGGGTATTTCAAAACCAGTTAGACGATCAAAGAAACATCATTCGAAACAAAGGAAGGTTAGAAGCTAAAGGTTATTATCAAGGAAAAGGTATTGATTATGATGAAGCGTTTGCACTCGTAGCATGTTTAGAAGCTATTCGTATTTTACTTGCTTATTCTTGCTTCAAAATATTAAACCTTACCAAATAGAAGTTAAATCTATTTTTTTAAATGGTTTTACTCAAGAAGAAATATATGTCGAACAACCTCCGAGATTTGAAATTTTTTGAGACCCAATGATGTTTATAAACTTAAAAAGGCTTTATATGGTCTCAAACAAGCACTCTAGGCTCAGTATGATATATTAAGTTATTTTCTTTTAGAAAATGGCTTTTTAAGGGGTAAAGTCGATATTAACCTTTTTATTTAAGAAAAATGACAAGATTGTCTATTAGTTTAAATTTATGTGGGTGATATTATTTTCGATGCTACTAATAAATCCTTGTGAAAGAGTTTTCTAAGTTACTTAATGTAGGGAGAATTCGAAATGAATATGATGGGTGAATTAAATTTCTTCTTTAGACTCCAAACAAAGCAATGCAATGAAGGGATTTACATTTCCCAATCCAAATACACAAAAGAACTCTTAAAAATTTGGAATTGAAGAAGGAAGAACGGTAGCCATACGAATGGCAAAAAACCTCAAACTCGATAAGGATGAACAAGGTAAATCGGTTGACGAAATCAAATATCGAGGTATGATTGGTAGTTTACTTTATTTAACTGCAAGTAGACCCGATATTCTTCATGATGTATACATATGCGCTTGATTTCAAAGTAATCCACATGAGCCTCATTTAAGTGTCATGAAAAGAATTTTTAAATATTTAAAAGGCACTATTTCGTATAGTTTATTTTAACCGAAAAATGAAAGTTTTACTTTATAAGGATCTAGCGACTCGGATTATACCGGAAATATTGATGATTGCAAAAGCGCGTCTGGCTCATGTCAATTTCGTGGTGATTGTCTTGTCTCTTGATTCTCTAAAAAGCAAATTTGTGTATCTTTTTCAACAATCGAAGCCGAATATATTTCCGCGGCTTTTTGTTGTACTCAACTACTTTGGATGAATTGAACTTTGGTGGATTACAAAATTAATTTTAACAATATTATTATTTATTGCGACAACACCTCTGCTACAAATAATTCACAAAATCTCGTGCATCACAATCGAACAAAACATATTCGAGTCCAACATCATTTTCTAAGAGATTGTGTTTCAAAAGGTAAAATTAAGATGTGCTTTGTTCTGTCTCAAGATCAATTAGAGGACATCTTTACAAAACCATTACCAACTGAGTCTTTTAACTCAATTCGAGTTTGTTTAGTCATAATGCATATTGAATAACATTATTTTTTGAATATTTGGACTTTTATAATATTTTCAAAAAGTTTTGGGGTGAAATTCTAATTTTTCAAAGACTAATCGCCCCCAAATTCGAAAAAGCACAAATCTTTACCAAATCTAGTGATTTTTGTTGCTAATGTCATCTACTTCTCAAGTACTTCACATATATGGCGCCTTTCAAGACTTTAATCGACTCATCTCCTCCAAGCAAGAGAAAAAGAGCCGGATTATTAACTATGCTTCCATTTTGCTGCTTTTTTATCTTGCATATTCGATGATTTGGGGGGGGATATAAGTGGATGATTTGACAGGATGAATATTTGACATAAGCTCTTTTGACATATGCTCTTACAAGTATAAGTTAGTAATGGTGAGCCTTTTGATATTTGCTTAGTATTAAAATGGGGAGCTTCAACAAGCTATAGAACCTATTGAACTTTTTGAAATAGCTTTGATACAATTGCCTAACTAACATGTTTTGAGCTTTTGAATTTTTCAGACTTAAGCTTCTCGATATATTTGACTGAGGGAGCTTTTTTACATAAGCTCTTAGATATTTGCTTGACAGTGGGAGCTTTAATAAGCTATATATACTTATTGTTGATAATATGATTGTCTTTGTAATTGCTTTTGAAAGTGTTGTGTACAATGAATAGATTATTTTTTTGATTGGAAAACCCTTTTCAATAATCTCATCTTCAAAAAATTGTTTTAGATTGAAATCACCAACAGGGGGGGTTGTTATAAAAAGTTATTTTTGATTTTGATGATTTCATATTTCACTTTATAAAAACCAAAATAATGTTTTCAAATGTAGTGGGCATATAACGATGAAACATCCTGTCATTATAAATCATTTTTCTTGTAGTGGAAGTTGTAAATTCACTATTAATAAAAGTTGTCGAAAATTCACTTGGAAACCAGGTGGTAATGGACGTAGATTCTTGGTGAACCAAACCACTATAAATCATAGTGTGCTATTTTCGATTTTCCGCACTTATATCTTAATAGTGTTGTGATTTCGAAAACAAAGGAAAAACATGTGATTTGAAGAAAATTAATTCACGCCCTTCTAGATTTTCGTGGCCACTTGGACTAACAATTATCCCTCATAAAAAATCCAATTCAATAGTGAAACAAATATTACATTGAAATTCACGGCACACTTAAAATAATCACTATAAGTAATTACCTTTTGGAAATTCTAATATAAATTTTAATGGTCGAATCTTAATCAATTACGTTATTTATAATATAATTTGCTCAGTCCGACAAATTATTAATATTTAAGGTGGAAAAGATTTTTCCTGAATCTTTTACCTAATCTTAACAAGAAAAAGTAATAAAACCAAATAGAAAATTGCATCTTTAGTCTCATAGGACCATACACGGTGCATCTTTAGTCGTATATCTGCTAAATTGTCCCATACGACCCAAAATCTTGCAAAAATAGTCCCACTGTAAGATTTTTAACGCCTGCAACTACTAGCTCTGTTAACAAGTCGATTTAGAGGTAAAAAAGAATAGGACCGAGTCTTGTTTTTTGAGGCAAACAAGGTCCAACAACCATTTCAATGTGTGTTTAGTGTGGTTTCTTCGAATTTTCTCTCTAAAATATGAAGAAAAGAAAAATGAGTTCTTTTTTCTCCTTAACTCAATCCACCGTATTTTGTTATTGTGGTAAATTTAATTGCTTGCGCATTTCTTGGATAAATGATAATATGGGATGAATATTTATATGTTGTGTGAGATCTTTTCATGGTGATCGATGTGGGTTTTTCGATTGGGTAAACGATCCTATATTTGCATGAGCAATAGCTATTGAACACTTTAAAGTTGAAATTGGTGAGTTGCAGTCAAGAGAGATTAATCAAGAAATTAACACTTTAGAAGCTGAAATTGGTAAGTTGTAATCAAGGGTGAAGAATGTGAAAAGGATGGAAGAATAAATTGGAAGACTAAAAAGGCGTACAAAGTTTTTGCTAGTCTTACTTGTTGCTTCTTGGTTTTTTTTGTTGCTGAAGGAGGTATACTAAGAATTCTATTTTTCTTATGTTGCAGAACTGTCTTTTTTCCCTCTTAAAATAAGAAACCCTTAATGAAGGAAAATAATATGGGTATGATTTGGTATGAATTCTGTTTTGTTGGATATATTATATTTTGTCGGATGTATTAGTTTGTTGGTTTAATGTATTTTTTTTATATCTATTTGGTGAATGTATTTCTGTTTTGTAAGAAAATTTGTTTTATGAACTTGGTGTATGCACTTACCTTTTTTTTAGAAATTCGTGTATGCAATTGGAGTCTGTTCTTTACTTAAAATAATGCATAATTGAATAACATTAACTAATCATAACACCATATAATAATCCAAAAACCATAAATACAAGTCTAATCACCCAAAAACAACAAACCCCTTACCATAACACAAGTCGAATATAATCATTCAAAAACAAAGCCCCTAACATAACAAGGTCTAATAATTCAAAAACCATAATGACATAATCATCCAAAGACCAAAAACATAGCCCCTAAACACATTCATTGCTTTTTTTTCCCATCCTATGTTTCTTGTTCCATTCTGTTAAGGGATGAAGATGTTGCAATCGCCAAGTTAGACATAGTCACATAATTCTTTTCCCCTTTGTTTATTACTATAATGCTTTCATGTGTGCTTGGGGTATGAACTTTTGGTGGCCTGAATCCTGAACCACTATATGTCTTCTTCCTTGCGCAAATCATAAATTATAAGTCATGATTAGTGATTTCATAAGTTATAAGCATTACACATGTCTTAACTAAAAATTACTTATTGTCATCTTCACATTTATTGTTGTATTTCTGGAATGATTGCCCCCCTCTAAATTATGCTCCACATTCAATTGTAAGAAAAAAAAAAGAAACTAAAGCAATACAGTACATATATACAACATATTTTGAAAAGAAAAAACATATTTCAAAAAAAGAAAATAAACAACATGTTTCAAAAAAAACACATGGAAGAAGAAAGAATTATATGTTCAATGATATTTACAGTTGTCTGTGTCAACTCTTCATCATGAGTTTGTTGTGGGATATCAGTTGGTTGTGTCATCTCTTCATGTTGTAGTTGCAATTCTTCATCAACTCTTGGAAAATCTTGAGTAAATTTCTTCCACGTGCACTTCTTTTGGTTGTGTCCCTTCTCCTTGCAAACTGACATGTAACACTGTATTTTTGCCTCCCTATACTTTGAAAGGTTCTACTTTGTTCCCCTTCTTTGGTGCTTCATCTCTCCCTAACCTTCTAGCTCTTGTGGGTCTGCATCTCTTTCTTCCGAAGTTAGGTGGAATAGGTGGTATATAACCAATTTTATCCCATAGATTAGGCCCATCCATAGGATTTATTATATGTTCATACACTTTGCCATATGTTTCAACAATGTAGTAGTCACTCATATATTCTTTGGTGTCTTGGGACTAAGCACTGATCGCACTACATCCATGTTTGCATAGAATTCCAGACAAATCTCACCGTCTACATAAATAAGTATATGCATGTAATTCATAGTGTGTTTTGAACCATCATTGTAGTCAATCTCTCATTTAAATCTAGTAAACTTAATGGGGGTGCAATCTGTTGTCCTATCAATGTTTTTGTGAACAATCTTTCTTATTTTTTGGACATACTAATCTGCCTTCAATTTTCTCTCAGCCTTGTCCCTGTTTTGTTGCAGTTTAGTCATTAAATACTCTTTGATCCACTCACGCATTGTAAAAATTGCTTTCTCTCTAGCCTCTACTATTGAATTATTGACTTCACAAATGTTGTTTAACAAGATATCACATTCCGGAGTGTTTTGAAATGTGATTTGGGCCATTGACTGGCATGCTTGTTTGATAACCCTTTAAGGCATCCATGATCAAGTTCACCAATTATCGGCTTTGCTGATTCGAAATTTGGGACAGTGGAATCCTTTGCAGCTATCCATAAGGACATTTTAAAGGCTGATCCCGTGAAGCCTGTTGTCTTCATGTTTCCATGAAGGTGTCTAGCATAAAACATGTTGTGAGCACCTGGGAATACACATTCAAATTTAATGCAGGAAATTCAACCTTCAATGCATGTAAGCATATATAAAGCTTTTCAAATCTTTTTCGTCTACTAGGTCCAAGAGCATCACTCAACTACATAATCACTGTAGAACTGGGAATATTTTCCCTTAAAGCCTCTGCATAAACCCATAACATGACATATTGCTCCTCATTTGTTCCCTTAATTGATCTCATGGCCTTTTGCTCTCTTTATGTTTGAAATGGAAAGACATGCACTCTGATATCCCTAGTTGCATCAATCTCCTCTAACATTTATATTAGGATTAGATCTAAAATTCTCTTCACACTTCTTTGCCAACCAATTTGCATTAACATTACTCATATGACATGACATTTTATGATAACATTATATATTCTCTAAAGAAATGACACTTGTTTCAACACTTTCATTGCATTTATATGCCACTCACATCTTTCTTCAACACATCTTGCATATATCCTTCTTTGTCATTCTTTGTAATATTCAGATTCTCTTGGTTTTTATGTCATGACTATGAACAGCTTCTCTAAATAATTGTTTGTTGTTAAAAACTTGTCCAATTTTAAAATTGGGATCAAATAATTAACATCCCTTAAAACATTATTTGATATCTGCCAGTCCTCTTTCTCTGAAGGTTGTTCACTGTCAAACTCATGCTCACTACTCTTAATAGATTGTTCACTACTCTCAGTATATGACTCACTTTTTTCAGATGTTGTTTTGTCATTATACGTGATTATTCCCTTTCCTTTCCATTCTAAATCTTTGTCAGCATTTTCATCAAACATTATGTCAACAATGACCATTTTCTCATTGTATTCCATATAATTTATGGTGAAGTCATCATCATATGACTCCATTTCATCCCCTTGTGTGCCTGGAAAATTCACATTTTCTATCATAATTTCAGCCCCTTCTATGTCTGGAAAAATCTCATTTTTTATCTTAATTTCAGCCCCTTCTACGTTTGGCAAAACCTTATTTTTTGTCCGAGCTTTAATCTCATAAACATCAATTTCAAAATCTATATCAATTAGATCAAAATCAGGATCATCCAATATGTTTTTAGGTTCACCATCAACCTCCATATTTTTCACATGTCTCGTCATCACTTGTGTTTTTATATCTCTTCTCATCACCCCTTTTTCTTCACATGCATTCTCATCACCCCATGTTTTTTCACATTCCTTCTCATCACCCTATGCTATCTCACATTCTTCATCATCTGATAGTGTTTGTTGACCCACTAAATATATATATAATTCTCATCCCTTTTCCCTTGAACGCATAGTAATAAATCAGTCATCATTGTCACCTCCCTAAATTTCTTGAAATCATCAATCCTATAATACTTTTTTCTCAACCAAATACCCTAGTTGTTCACATAATTTATCAAGATAGTCAATTGATAAAATGCACTTACCCTTCTCTTTTTGTAAATTATTTTCTCATTTTCCTCAACCAAACTGCCTTCATGATTTAAATTAATCATAAATAACCCGTTTTTATCATTATTGGTCTTGGCCAAAGAGTCTAAAAGTGTACTCTTCATTTTTTGCCCATCTTACCAATTATCAACCATATAACTGACAAATAAATATTTCTATATTCCTCCTATTTTCCAAGCTATTACAAATATGCATGTATAAAAGCCAAGAAACCTTATTTTTCTCTTTCAATCTTACTCCAACAATAAGCATGTGAAAAATATTAACATTATCTCTATTTTATTTCGTCGTGTGAAAGTTGAACCCTAACTTCCGCTATTTTTTTTTAGGATGTCTTCTTGGACGATTTTGTGTTTGTAGGAACCAATATAACGATTTACGTACATATATAGTTGGAATGGGTTTCTTTTTGGTATTTTTTATGAACAATAAAAGGAATAAACAATTTTAAATTCATAGAAAGTTCGTGTGAGTCACACATCTTTTCCATTTTAAATCTTTTTGTAAAGAAATACTTCAGGCATCCATCAATTCACTGATTGAGCTTACGGTAAACATTTTTTCTATTTTTCTGTATTGTAAACATGAATGTTTGTGTCCTACATTTCAACATAAACTCTTTGCTTTGCATCAAAAAATATTTCTTCCTGGTATTACTATGTGCCTTTTGTATGTTTATTTATTTATTTTATTGTAATCATTGTGTAGAACAAGTTAAACTAAATTATTACATTATTATTTTAAATTTAATATATGATTAAATAAAATTCAGTTTGTATTTGTGTTTTGGTATGTTTGAATATATTAAACTTAAGGCTCTATTTATTTGCTACTGGAAGTGTTTAAGTTTATTTTTTATTCTCCCTGTCAGCTGCAAATGTGATAAATAATTCAAACATTTGATTCTTTTACCAAACAAATATGTAATACCATTTATTATCAGTTGTAACTTACAGTTTTGCATATGTAACTCAAACAGAGCATACTTAAAATAATACTTACAGTTTTGCTTCTAATAATTAATAAATTATGACACCCACATATTATTATGCAATTGTATAATCATTATGGTTTGAAGAATTAATTTTGAACGTTTTGCAATTTCTTTATAATCATTTGATCACATGAAATTTGACATATTATGTTTTTATGTTAGATGGATACAAGTGAAGTAGAAGTGGTGTTAGTTGTTGGGGAGATCATATCTATGATAAAAAAAATCATATTCATTCGTGCAGATCAAATAGTACGGGGGTTACGTAGACAACGTCATCCAATACGTGATATACACATGTGTTATACAATGATCGAACACATGCATGATCTAATAAATGTTAGTGGTGATGATTATATTACTAATCTTAGAATGGACAAAAATAATTTTGCTCGATTGTCTTTCCTCCTAATGTTGGAGGTCTAATTCAAACAAGACATGTCCAAATAAATGAACAAGTTTGAATTTTTCTATCTGTTTTGGCCTACCACAAAAAGAATCGCATAGTGATGTTTGATTTTAAGCGGTCTGGCTACACTATTAGCGCACACTTCAACCTTATTATTGTGGGATTAATTACTCAAACTACATACCCTAATGCTCGTACACCTAGACCCTATTGATGATGACTGCACAAATGAGACTTGGAACTGGTTTAAGATAATTTCAACATAATTTAATGAATTCATATATAATTAATCTTTGCCCTAAATATTGTTATTTTCTCAGCCACACATTAAAATAATTTATATTATCTTCTATTATTAGAGATGTTTAGGTGCTTTAGATGGCACGTATATTAATGTTAGAGTTCCATTGAATAAGAAAGCAAGATATAGGAACATGAAATGGGAGATTTTATATCAATATTCTCAATGTTTGTGACAGTAACATAACTTTGCATATATATTGAGTGGCTGGGAGGGGTCTGTTGCCGACAATTGTATTTTATGTGATGTTGTATCTAGACCTAATGGTTTGAGGGTCTATTATTAAGCATAGTCAACTTCATTATTCATGTCAACTATAATGTAAATAAGGTCCCGTTTGTCATTATATTTCAGGTAATTTCTACCTATGTGATTGTGGGTACGTAAATGGACCAGTTGGATGAGTGGGGTGCTGGTTGTCGAGAACCTAAAAAATACAAGGATTTTTTCAACTTAAGGCATGCAAAAGTGTGAAATATTGTGGAAAGGGCATTTGGGTTACTTAAAGCGCATTGGACTATCCTTAGAAATAAGTAATTTTATCCAATCAAGACCAAAATTGCATTATAATGGCTTGTTGTTTGCTATACAATTTTAGTCGTACTACTATGACGAGGAATCCTTTAGAGGAATAAGTACTTGAAAACCATTTTGAGCAAAACAACACACCTGACATTAAGGGATTTGTTGACCAAGTTGAAGCATCACAACCTTGGATTGTAGAGGCAATCTTGCTCAATCTATGTATAATGATTTAAGGGCCAGTCGTAGACAATCCTATTAATAACATTGTAAAGTTAGTTGTTTATTATAAATGTGTGTACATACTGTTGTTTGTGGTGTGATCTATGGATATTTTCAAACATTATTATGCTTTAACTTAGTATTGGTTGACTGACATGATGATTAATTGTACGTTGTTGACATGCAACATACTTTTTATTTTCATAATTTATGAATTGTTTGTTGTATACTTATTTCAAAAATATTGAACTAGTTGGTGTATATTGTCGAATGAATTCAAAGTTTAAAAGTTCAAATTGTGTATATCCTAAAAGATTTGATCATGTTTATATCTTGCTTAGTAGGTGAAATATAATCAAGTACCAGTGTTGGCAAGACCAGTGCTGTTAAGAAAACATGTAGCAGTGGACGGTCTTGGTCAACACAAGAGGAACATGTGTTGTTGAACGCATTGAAAGAACTAGTTGTCAAGGGTTGGAAGCGTGACATCGATTTTAAAGCTGGATATCAGGGACTTCTAGAGAAGTCTATAGTTCAAACATTTTCATACACTGATCTCAAAGTTGAACCACACATTGACTCAAAACTTTACATGTGAAAGAAAATTATGGATCTTTAAGAGCATGTTTGCTAGGTATGGTTTTGGTTGGAATGAGACTTGAAACACTATAGAAGTAAGAAATGGTGATATTTGGAGAGAATATGTGAAGGTATGCTATATTTTTTGTGCTTGTGATTGCATGTGTAACTGTCATTGCAAAACTTTTAAAATTTTATTAAGTAATCTGGTACATAATTTTGTTTTGGTAAATGGATGTTAGTGCATGTTCTATGTGTTACAAATTATGACCTTACTATAAAGATTGGTGCGAAATATTTGGGAAAGACCGTGCCTCCGGCGAGAATATGGAGGCATTTGCTGATGTGATCTAAGACATACTGAGTTGATAAGTGTCTTTTCATGCATGTTTTCTTGTTTATTTTAATAGATTTTGTTGGGAAATTTATTGTTTAGATTTTGATGAATGTCATGTAAAACTTAGACTAGAAAGTTGGCACCCCATTTTCCTTGTAATTTGTATTGTAATAGATAGGGCTGAACAAGTTGAGTCAAGTCAGCTATGCCTGGGAATACAAGAAGTCAATCAAGATCAAGTGAAGACTCATTTGAGGAACAATTTGAGTATGGCCAAGAAAAAGATCAAGGACTCAATCAAGGAGTATCACTGTGATACAACCGTATGAAGAAGAGTCAAGTCAACTCAAGAAGTCTCAAGTTGAAGTGATGAGATGAGTCTTTCAATCATTAGAATAGACTCAAGTCACTGGGGGAAAAGGTTTTGCAAAGAGGAGTTAATCAAAAGAATCCGTTGCACAAGAGTCAAGAACATTACTTAAATAAGTAATACTTCCATCTTTGCCATGTCTTAAAGTGCTCGATCCTTAAGCGTGCAAAAGAAATAAACCAATGGGAAGCACTGCACCTCGTGTCGAACCTCGAAAAGTCGGACATTCATTTAATACAAGGAAATGTCTACATCTCAAGACTGAAGACCAGGAAAAGACAAGCCAACGAACACAAGTGACTTTTGAAAATCAGCCTATCTCTTCCACGGGCAGATTTTTGAAAGTTCACTATAAAAGGCTGAGGAATCACTTTGAGAAAAGGTTACCTTGCACACCTGAGATAACAAGCAACATTCAAACTGTAACCTGCAAAATATTCTCAAGTTATTCAAGCACAATCCTCAAGCCTAAATCTCGAAGGAAATCGATCCAACACCAAGCTGTGAAGGAAAGACAACTTCAAACTGTTGAAGAGGAAACTTTTGAAGAATCAAAAAGGGTCTACTTTCCAAGGAGGATTGTAGGAAGGTTCAAGGTCGAACCAATCTCAAGTTATCGGAGGTCTTCGTGATCAAATCCAAGAAGCTTGAGAAAGTGAGCCAAGAAGCAAGCAAAGCGCACCGCCAATGAAGAAGCCGAGCCTGACGAGCTTGACCATGTGACCAAGGCATCTCCAGACTGAGTCCAAGGAGCAAGTCAGTTGCATGATCAAGACTTGTCTCTAGACTGATAACCACTTTGTACTTTCATCATTACTTAGTGGATTCCTCCAGGAATTGGAGAAGAGAGGAGTAGAAGAATTACCCCATCTTCGAACCTCTATAAAATTTACTTGTGTCATTTACATTTCAGCATATTTACACTCCTGCACACATATTCTATATCTGTTGATAATTTGCTATCCAACTGATAAATAACAAAGTGCTAAACCAAGTGTTTAAAACAAAGTTAAATCAAATTCAAGAGTGTTAAGTCTTCCGCTGAAAAACTCATCACATCCAAGTTAAGGTTTAGTCTAAACAGCTGAGTTATTCTATCAACAACTCTATCGAGTCTATTGAGTGGCTAACTCTGCTGATTAACTAACTTAGCTGTCCCTCACGGACTTAGCTGTGTAATTAACTCTGTAATATTTTAAAAGGACTAAAATTGAAAAAGTTGGTAAGGTTTATTCAACCGCCTCCTTCTAAACCTTACTCACACCCCTTGGGACCTACAGATTTTAGGTTGTTTTGTTTTAGTTTCATAGGTTTTTGGTCATACATGATTCATATTACTGCGAGGTGTTCTTATTGGTGTAGGGTTGATCATTTGGAGTGGTTTCTAGCAAATTTTGGGCCATGGATTCATGTCAAAACATAAACCGGGTTAGAAGGATGTGAATCCACTCAAAACCCCAAGCCAAACGTGTTAAAATATAGTCGTTTAGATAGAAACTTGCATCCCATGTTAGGAAATGCGACCATTTGAAGAAAAGCCAAAACAGAGCAAAAATAGGCCCATATCATACAGAACATAAGCTACCCATGTTAGGAACACAACCGTGTTCATGCATTTTCCTGCGAACATGGCCTGGCCATGCCATGCCGCGTCATTTGTTTGATGCGGTTTATAAATTTTTATCACCTTTGGCAGTTCCATAGGGGTACTTTGGGCAAAATGATCAAAAGTCTGAGAAGAGCAACCCTAGGGCATATAAATATGACCTTTAACCTCATAATTCTACCTCTATTATCATCTCATATCATATAAACAAAATCTAGATCTTGATGTTTTCATCTTAAATCTTACACAAGAAATATGTGTTAAGGCACGAGGATTGAAGATCACTTGAAGAGAAAGACGAACGCCACCACTTCATCATCATACATCCATGAGGGGAGTCTCATTTTGTTTTATAAGGTTTTATTATTTTAACTTCCAGAAATCATGTTGATTTTGAGAGAAACTTCTTGTTTGTTGTTTTAGTTTTCGATTCCATCATGGGCTAAATCGTTAGTGTTTGAATGGGATGAACGCTAGAGCATATTTGTGATTATATTTTGAATGTTTAATATATTTTCTTATGATTTCATGGGATTCACTTATGTCATGCTTTGTTCATTTGAATTGGTAAATGTTCAATAATGATTTGAAGTTTATTTGACATCTGGTAATCGGTAGATTTATGGTGGGATGGAACCAAATAAGTAAAAAGAGTTGCATGTAATCTTAGAGATAAGATGACATAAATCCTACGGATTAGCTTCATTTCCTGTAAGAAGTTATAAGAATACGCAGTATCATGCCAACAAAGAAAACTAAGTAAAACACACTAAATATGCATGCAAATGCATCAATTATATATCATTTTAAGACCCAAAATGCACGTATATTTTTCACTCATCAAAATCCCCTAAACTTAAAGCATTGATCGTCCTCGAGAAAATTAAGAAAAATAATATCAAGGGGTAAAAAGCCATGAACATTAAATAGCATTTGACTCCATGCTTAAGAAAACCATGTAGTTCATAATCAAGAAGTCATCATTCATAAACTCGGCATAGTCAATACTCTCTTTGGTACTCGACATCGCGACTCACGAGTAGATAGTGTATCACTCGACTCTCAAAAGTGTATGGATAGTGTTTACGCTCAAATTCAATTCAGTGAAAGTAGAGCTACCACAGGCTTGCAAATCGTCTTAACATCTCTACCACTTTTGTGTGCACAATTTAAGAATCAAAAATGACTTTTCATTTGGTTGTAATGTAGGCTCTTTGGTAAGGGTAGGGAAAATTTGGATTAAGTGACTGGACTTGAGCAATTAGAATTTAAGCATACATACTTGCAATTCACCGACCCAATTTCATATAATACTCATTTTCTTTTTCAATTCCACCCTTATTTCTCCTTTTTTCATTCTTAGGCCTTTTTGCTTTCTTTTCTTTTTTCTTTAGCCTCAAGCTATTTCTTCCACAATTTTCAGAATTTTTCTTTTCTTTTGCTCGATTTTCTCTTTATATTTTTAAGATATTATATTTCTTTTTCGAGCTTCATACATTCTTCATTCACCTAAATACTGTTCACCCCTCTTTTTTTTGCCAATTTCCTCTCGTTTTTCATAAATGTTCACCACATCTCTTCCAAACTTGTTCATTTTCTATAAGCTCAAGACATTTCAGGGATAAAATTATTTTTCAATTTTGAAGATCAATGTGGCTAACAATAAAAAGTTTTGGCTCAAAATTGGCTAACTAGGGAATCATGAGTTCATAGGTAGGCTTTTTAGGCTAATTAGTCTAAAACAGAGATGGCCTTAAATCATTTTCAAAAATTGCACACACATATGGCTTCAATGAAGATACCAGAGCAAGTTCTAGAGTTCTATCATTCATGAATGACACACTCAAGAAAAAATAAGTCTACATAATATAAAGCAGTTTAAGGCACAAAAGCTCACAGACTTATTTTTCGCAACATGCTCAAATACCCAATTTTCTCAATTAATGTTAAGCAAATAAATGACCTATTCTCAATAATTCATCACATTATTGCCAGAAGTATGGTATCTCATTCAATTAAATGCTCATAGTAAAATCATACGGAAGCTGGGCATTTTCGAAAACCTTGATTAAAATACATACAAACGTGCTAAAGCGATAAACATGCTAAAAATAAAATAAAAAATATATAAAAATAAAAAAAATCGAAAAAATTTTATGCAAATTTTTATGCTCTACATGCAATTCTAAATGCAATGCAAAATACAACAGTACTAATTTACGCATTCTTGACAACCCCCCAAACTTAAAATATGCTTCGTCTCGAACATATGAGGAAATTATCAAAAGAATGAGGAATGCATAAAGAGTACTTACCTGGATAGTTCCGGTGAAGCCGAGAGTTCGTTCGTCAAATTTGTAACTGGAGAAGTAGATCGAACGGTCGGGTCATGTGCGTCAGTCATGTTTTTTTTATTTAACCCCCGGGATTTGTCGCGACGCCTCTTGTGTTGCCTCCCACAAAGCGCAAAGTTTTACGTCTTCAGCCAGACTTTAGATTTCTAACATCACTTTCGTTGAACCGTGTCGGTTGAAATTCTTGAGCCCTCATATTATGTACCATCCATTAGACGAATGGTGTTGCATTATTTTCTCGGATTAAGTTCAGCATCGCTTGAGAATTTGTCCTTTTAATGTTGGCCTCCCAATGTAGTTGCAATTTGGGCTACTTGTATCTCCAAAGATTCCAGTCTCGCATTCAACAAAAACGATGTTAGAAACGAAGAAGAAGAAAAATAAAATAAAATAAAAATCGAAAAAAAGGAAAAAATATTTACAAAAAAATGCTTCAATTAAGATTGGACTACTTATTACTATATCTAAGTAGAATCCATCAATCCCCAGCAATGGCGCCAAAAAACTTTTCGCCAAAAATATTTGGATCATACAACCGCAAGTCATAGTGTAGCTTATAGAATAATGGCAAACAAGGTCGTATTCCTCGGGGATTGATATGTGAAATACTTAGGCTATAATAACATCGCGTATTAATAAAAAACAAAAATAAATAAATAAAAGAAATAAATTTGCGAACCCCACAAATATTTTCAACAACTACAGGAGCAACCTTAGGCACATAATCTCAACATGTTTCTTTAATATTAAATGCAATTAAAGTTTTAAAAACCAAGCCATGCAATTCTATGGGTTCAATTCCTAAAATAGGTTATTCCTTCCTAAGGCGGCGATAAACCATATAATAACAATTGTAGTTCTCCGACTCGATACAATTATTATTAACTCCAAAAAGATCTATGAATTGAATGACTCCCCACAAACAGGTTGTAGGTTTCCGATTCGATACACCGTTTATGTCCAATTCGATTTCCATCTTTGTTAGAACTTCTCTTCCGAATTTCGCACTAACAAATATGACGTGCTAATTATTGATCAGATAAAAAGCAATTAAAAGTAAGCAATCAAATTCATAAAGTAGAAAGCATGAATTAATTAAGAAAATAATTAATCATATTTAAATAAATCCACAGATTTCGATCATGCCCCTAAGATCCGAAAGATATGCTAAACATTGATTACAAACTCATAGACAAATTCAAAATCAACATTATGACATTGTTTAAGCACGACAAGAGATCTTAGATATAGAAAGAAAACTTCTTCTTGTGGGATGGATTCCCTCCTAAGCCTTCAAGCTCTTGTGCCCGTAGATGCGAAAGGCCTTGTGGTGTTCTTCGCGACCTAGCCTTCCTCTCGAGAAGATCTTCGATTCTTGCGTTCTGTATAATTTGATGTGTTTCCTCCGTATGAAGTTATGTTAGATGATGTTAGATAATGAAAATTGTTCAGTGCCTTGGTCCCCTTTATATAGGTGCTTGGAGAGGTCACTTGTAGAGTTGAACGGAAAGGAACTCGAAAAAATTTTGTCAATACCACACGCCCGTATGGGCTCACACGAGAGAGTCGTGCGGGCTTGGTTCGTCCCTTTTTTCGTCCCTTTGTCACATGGTTGTGTCATTCCACACGGCATTTTCACACGGTAGTGTGACAAAGACACGGTCCAGCCGCGTGATGTGTTTTTGTCCGAATTTGCTTCTGGGGTATTCATGAAAATTGTAGCCCTTTCTCTTAGCTTTCCATAGCCACTTGAATCACCTCAATAACAAGATGCATTGTCTGCTTTTGGCCGTCCTAATATCAAGATGCACTTGATTTCTGGCATTGAGATTAAACTTGGTCAAATCTTTTAGCAGCCATTCAGAACTTACCGTCAAAGGGAATTTTTGAATTCTCAAGTTTATGTGACGATGACTTGCTTCTGGCGTTATTCTTACTCAGGCTAGCAAAGATGGATATGTGGATTTGCAGATTTTCACTGTTTATTTTATACATCCTAGTTGTCGAAAAGCGATATCTGTAACTTTTTTTATATTGTATTGCTTTCTGTGTATTTTCTTGACTTGCTTTTCCTTAGTGTTGGATGTGAGCAGCAAAGGCATGAGGTTGTTGCTAACTAAAAATATAAAACTGTAATGATGATGATAAACATAAAATTGGTGCTCATGCAGTATCTCTAATTTTCTGTCTTTTTATTTTTTATTTTTTTCTGTTGGGGAATATGTCTGAATATAATTTCCATTTGTTACAGTGTCAATCGAACTATTGATGAACTTGTTAGTTATTCTCAACCATGTTTTGCCATAATTTACATATTGTATTTGTTTTTTGTTATTTCAGTATTAATATTATTAAAATATGTGAAAAAAGTTTTATAAGTTTATTGTTCCACTCATAGAAAAAGACCAACACTATCTATTTATCATTACGTACTGCAAAAATGATAGTGCTTGGTTGATTATATTTTTATAATACTTGTTTTATGGAGTTTTCTGTATAAAATGATGGAAATATTTATAAATACGAAAATAAATTTGCTAGGTAAATAGAGAAACATGAAACATCAGTAGGTTTGTGTTTGTGGTGTGAATAAATTACCATATTCATGCTGAAATCGACTCCTTACATAAAATGCATTTTCGTCCAACGTTGAGTTTCTGAGAGCAGCATAAATAGACCGTTAGGGATGGCAATGGGGCGAGTTGGGTATCTATAGAACCAGATCCGTCCCGTCCTTAGAACGGGGCGGGGGCGGTTGGCCCGTCATACTCCAAATTAAATAAACTTAATTAATAAAAAAGAAAGAAAAAAGTATTTAATTTTAGTATATTTATAAAATATTCTTTACAAATGTTATTTTCAATTTATAAATGTTAGATATAATATTAAAAAATAAATATTATATATGCAAAATACATAATAAATATATTAATAAACTAGACGGACGGGCGGGGCGGGGTGGGACGGAAGTGACACTCTAACTCGCCCTTCGTGAGTCACGAACTGGCGTTAATCGACCCGACCCAAACGGGGTAGGTACCGCTGGTCGGGGCGAAATTGCCATCCCCATAGACTGTTACAGGACACATGGTCCATAGAAGTATCAGGGGAAATTTTCAACTTTGATGTTAGTTAGTGTCCATGAGAATAAAAATTGATCTTAAAGAAAGAAATCAGCAAATAAATTGATAGTTTATAAATGAGGGTGGTACTTAAACTCTATAAATAAACATTTATTGCGTTGACATAAATAAATATAACATACCCATCAGTTTGATATGAAGTTTGGAAATAAGAAAAAAAATGATATTTCTAATGAGAATGCATAAATGCATTTTTGTTATAAATAATTATTATTTTCTATAATGATAATACAAATATATATTGAGAAATATGTTAATCAGAACAATAAACAAAAGTAGAAGAAAGATATATGTATTTCGGTGTGTTATCATTCAACAAACTTCAACAATTTATAGGTAAAAATGTAAAACTATTCAACCATGTCTATTGATGCTTCCTCCATTACATTTGCTAAAGCCTATTGATGCTTCCTCCACTACTTTTGCTAAAGTATATGCTAAAGTCCACATAAATTGACAAATTATCACAATACTCCCCCTTGGACGTAGCATTATAGGAAGTTGGATGAGTATGCCTCGTTAAAAACCTTAAGCGGAAAAAACCCTATGGGAAAAAATCAGACATAAGGAAAAAAGAGTACATTCTCAAATGCAAATTTTGTGTATAAGCTGCCTCGTTAAAAAACTTAAACCTAAGCCTTCGAAGCTCTTGTGCTCCCGTAGATGCGAAAGGCCTTGTGGTGTTCTTCGCGACCTAGCCTTCCTCTCAGAAGATCTTCGATTCTTGCGTTCCTGTATAATTTGATGTGTTTCCTCTGTATGAAGTTATGTTAGATGATGTTAGATAATGAAAATTCGTTCAGGCCTTGGTCCCCTTTATATAGGTGCTTGGAGAGGTCACTTGTAGAGTTGGAACGGGAACAGAACTCCGAAAAAATTTTTGTCCAATACCACACGCCCGTATGGGCTCACACAGTAGAGTCGTGCGGGCTTGGTTCTGTCCCCTGTTTTCGTCCCTTTTTCACACGGTTGTGTCATTTCCACACCGGCATTTTCACACGGTAGCATGACAAAGACACCTGGCCCGGCCGCGTGATGTGTTTTTGTCCGAATTTGCTTCTGGGGTATTCATGAAAATTGTAGCCCTTTCTCTTAGCTTTCCATAGCCACTTGAATCACCTCAATAACAATTTTGTAGAGAGAGTTATGGCCAAAATACTAAACCATGCCAGTGTTGGAAACTGTTAGCGCATTTGGACGTTTTTTAAGGAAATTTCCTTTTGTTCGATCGTTCATGCTTCTCTCCTTCACATATTTGCTCATATCTTAGATCTTGACCTATGCTTTGGAACGTGATATCTCTTTTTATCCAATTTAGCTTCATTTCCTGTAAGAAGTTACAAGAATACGTAGTATCACGCCCAACAAAGGAAACAAAGTAAAACACACTAAATATGCGTGCAAATGCATCAATTATATATCATTTTAAGCCCCAAAATACACGTATATTTTTCACTCATCACGATCATATCTGTGGGTATTTTGACGGAGACCATCATGGTCACGGCCCCTGCGGCCAGCACGTCCGGCTTTATATTCACGGTCTCTAAATCAGCCCCCACTTCTACCGGAACTAGCATGTGCTTCAGGCACAACATGAGACCCAAAAGGTCGTAAATCGTGATTTTTCAATAAAAGTTTTTTGGTTTTTTTAGCCCTGAGAAGAACCGATATCAATTCGGGGGATATGTCTTGGATTGCCTTTGTCTATATTGTTGTTGGAGCACAATATTTGATTTATACATAGTGGAGAATATTTTCTCCAATTTACCATATTCAGATAGTTTTGTCACACAAAGGGTCAGTTGGGACTCAATTTTGAATAATGCCGAATTATAGTCGGTAATGGACTTAAAGTCATGCAACCTTAGTTGTTTTCAATCATATATTGTTCGTGGGAGTATCACCATTCTGGTGTGATCAAATTTATCTTTGAGATTTTGCTTGACCATAGAAGGCCTTTCGATTTGTATATATTCATTTTTCAAATTATCAGTTAGATGATGACGTATAAATATCATTGCATTCGCCTCATCTTTTATATTGGCCTTTTCGATTTTCACAGGGTTCAGTGTTTTGGTTAGATCTTGACCCTATAGGTGCAATTTCACATCTAGACATCATGATAAATAATTATTATCCGTGGTGTCAAGGATCTGGAATTTTTACTTTTCAATACCAACCATTTTTCTACAAAGGGAAATAAATATAAATTAGTACGAAGAAATTCAAACTAGAAATACACAAATCTTTCTTGAGCAATAACTTGTATTGATAACGTGTTGTACATAATAAAATATTAATAATACAAAAAATAAGCCTCAAGAAGAATTATCAGAGAATAAAAAGAGAGGATTGTTTTATTATGAATTAATCGACGTATATTTATAGTAGGTTATGTGTCATTATCAAAGTACTATACACAGGGGCGTATCTACATTAGGGCTCCACTGGGCTGGAGCCCAGTGCACTTTTATCACAGTCCATTAGTAGTATTGCATTTTTTAGCTTATTTTGTAGGTATTTTTTTTATTAGCCCACCCCACAACCCTTAATTTATCTTTTAAAAAAAAAACAAACAAACCCAACTAACAATAATTAAAGATGAGTTTGATTCCACATTTCCACTTCTCACCATTCCCACCCTATTGTCGCAATTTTGAAATCAAATCTCTTATTTTTTTGAAAATCTTAATTTTTGCCCGTAAATTGTCTTCAATTTTTTTTTTTTTTTTGGTCATGGAAACAAAGCGAAAAGGGGAAAAGTTATGGTGTCATAGCAAGGGCATAAATGATAAATCCATTTTTCACATTTTTGGTTATAAAATTTAAAATGATATTTATTGAACATTAAATAAACTGGTAAAATTATTTTGAAATTACAAAGTTATGATTAAATTACTCTAAATCGCTTTAGTAGTTTAGTTTGTTGAATTATTATGTGTTTTTCAAAATGAACTTTCTAATTATGCTATGAAGTATTAACTATGATATATTGATATTGACATTGTTTTCGTACATATCTCATATGCAAAGCTTAAGGATATTGGAGAAAGAACATTGATTAGCCGCTAATCAAACAAAAAAGTAAATTGATTGCAAATCAAACATTGATTGCTAATCAAACATTGATT